>JASSUY010038359.1:15830-132282 GCA_032466535.1 Forpus xanthops | reverse complement strand
GCTCGGGCCTTGGGCCCCCCAGGCCTGTCCGACCGGGGCCCTCAGCCCCGCGCTCCGGCCCTGCGGCGCCTGCTCTTGAGCAGACCCTCCCTATTTAGCCCTGGTGTCGTTCCCTGAGGGACCGGGATGGGACTCGCGCGCGCCTCGGGGATGCGGCTGCCATAGCGTGAAACATTAAATGAGGTGGGTTTTTTTTCCCTCAGATGAAGTTATCCGCAAGCGACTTCTGATCGATGGCGATGGTGCTGGTGACGACAGGCGGATCAATTTGTTGGTGAAGAGTTTCATTAAGTGGTGTAATTCTGGATCTCAAGAGGAAGGGTATTTGTTTTCTGATTCTGTTTGTTTGTTTTAGCCTTGGAACTGATTAGCTTGCATTTCAGTGGAAAACTGGGCTTGATCAGTTAGGAAAAGATCTGTGGTGAAACGTGTGTGTGCTGTTCACTATGGCTCTGTGGTGCTATCAGTGCAAATGCCAGGCCCCGTGGTAGGAGATGAGGACTCAAACCAGGTCATAAATCACTGAAGGCCGCAGGGCTGTATTGTCAAATCTGCCGGAACTGCTCCAATGCCCTCAGAATTGTTGTCTGGGAGTTTTGCTCTTTGTTATAACAGGATTGTAACTCGGCTACTTTAGTTGGCAGTTCTGCACTTGTTCTGTCAGGGAAGGGAGTGCTGCTGGTATTTCTGCTGCTGCGGTTCTCTCCTTTAGGTTTGAATACCAAAAAAACCCAAAACCAGCCTAAAGTGGTAAGGGATGAGTGATAATGTGCTGTTCTGCTGTGGATCCCTACTAGCACTGGATATAAATTCCCAAAGGACTTGGTATAATGATTGTGTGTACAGAGAAGCAGTGCACTACTAAATTCTAATTGTGGTGGTCACAGAGCCAGCCCAAGCTGGGAACTTTACAAGCCCTGGATCAATCTGCCCCTTGCTGTAACAATCACTTTCCAGCTATAAAGACAGAGTGGTGGTGTTAATGGGTGCAGTGTTTCTTACCTAAACTTGTAAAGAAATAAACATTGACTTTTTGGGTAATAATTGCTATTTAACTTCCCCTCTGATACATGAGGTTTTTTTTCTTGTTTTGTAAAGGTAGGGGGGATTGTTATGCTGCTTAGGAATAAATAGCTTATTAAATATGAAAATAAAGATTTAATAAGTGAATAATGAATGCATACAAATAAACATCTTGTCTGTTTTCAGGTATACCCAGTACCAACGAATGCTGAGTACTTTATCTCAGTGTGAATTTTCAATGGGAAAAACTCTTCTGGTGTACGATATGAACCTGAGAGAAATGGAAAACTATGAAAAAATCTATAAGGACATAGGTAAAGTGAGAAAATATAACTATTTTCTGCTTGACAGTTGCATTTTTATGAACATTTTGTGAGCATAATAGATACATGAGTGGTTTAGGTTTTTTTTCTTAATAGGTAGCACTCATACATACGCTGTAAGCAGCTTATCAATATATAAAATACACAGAATCACAGAATGGTTTGGGTTGGAAGGGGCCTAAAAGCTTCATCCAGTTCCAGCCCCCTGTCATGGGTAGGGACACCTTCCACTAGGCAGGTTGCTCCAAGCCCCTGTGTCCAACCTGGCCTTGAATACTGTCAGTGATGGGGCAGCCACAGCTTCTCTGGATACCCTGTTCCAGCACCTCAGTACCCTTACAGTAAAGATCTTCTTCCTTATATCCAATCTAAATCTCCCCTGTATAAGCTTAAATCCATTACCCCTTGTCCTATCACTACAGTGCCTGATGAGAATAGTGCCTTCTCTAGAGGCTGCTATGAGATCTCCACACAGTTTCTCTTCTCCAGACTGAGCAGCTTCAGTTTTCTCAGCTTGTCCTCGTATGAGAGGTGCTTCAGCCCTCGACCATCCTCATGGCCTCCACTGGTGTTGCTGCAATACAAATAAAGAGGTTTTTAACCTATTGAAATGTGTGTAGTTTTGAAGCTGGCAGGCAACCATGCCACAATCAGCTCTATATCTCTGTATGATTTCGCAGAATAACTTATTTACATGTATTGTTTGATTTAAGTAAACTCTGTATACTTTCTTTTTTCCTTCAAGAAAATAGCATAGCTGCAGCACATGAAAAGATTTCTGAATGCAAAAAGCAAATCCTGCAAGCAAAAAGGATTCGAAAAAACCGCCAGGGTAAGGAGCAATACCTGTATTTATACACTGGACAGTTTCAGTGTTTGGTTGGCTTTTCAAATATATTGTATTGCAAAACAAGTCCCAATTTTACAGAGTGCAAAGGAATATCCTGGCATCATGAATTCTAGTTTTAGCCTGGAGTGTTCCACACTCACTACTGGTTTTGGTGGATGAGGCAGGCAGAATGAAACTAGTAGATCTCAGTGATGCACAACATCAGGAAAGCCTGAAACAGTAAGATGTTTTCAGGCTAAAAAAAAAAAAAACCAAAGTATCCTGTCCAATTCAGGTGACTTGGCAAGAACTAAAGCACATTAGGAACAGTGAGACACGTTGAATGAGCTTACACCCAGCAGTGAAAGTCATGCATGCGTATTCCTTCTGCTCTTAAGGGAAGGTAATGTCTTGGTGTACGAAGAGACAGTAGTGTCAGTTACACACCCAGCAGCACTGTATCCTCACTGAACTTGTTATGAGGGGTGTATTTTTTCCCTACTCTTAAAAGTGTATGCTGATAACTTCAATAGAAACTTAAAGCATTTCCCTGTAGTAGTTTTATCTAAAGTTTAGCAATGGAAGAAAAGAATTTTGGTTTTTATTAACATAATCAAATGCTAAATGAGAATGTTTAGGAGTATAACAGAGTAGACATTTTAAACACAACTATTTGATCAATTTTGTGGATAATCTTAGACTCAACTGGAAATTAAAAGAACTTTAACCAGTAGGAATGTAGAACTCTTACGTCTTCACAAACATAGGTCTGAAGTGTTTGCTTTCAGATACGTTCTATCCAGCCTGCAGCGCAGATTTTGCCGTGTGAATGAGGTGGTTGGCATATGTACTATCAGGAAATGGCTATGTTAGTTGCCCATGTATCTATAATACTGTTCTTAATGCGTAATACAGTTTAAAAAAATGCTGTTGCTTCTCATGACAGCATGTTAAACATTTAAGGTTCTTAGAAAAATGTCTGTGTATAACATCAGCACCATTTTCTGTACACATACGTTAGACGCTATCTAAACCCAATGCTTTGGTCATACAAATGACCAAGTGTGCAGCAATGCAGAGCTACCTAAAGGTGTTTTCTGGCCACATCCTTTACTAATCACTAGTACTGGGTAAGTTTGAGTGAGTAGATAATGGCCTACAGTCATATTTGTAGTTTATTTAAAATCTCTTTTGATGTAATGAAATGTTATGGCATGGTACAAATTATATACATTTTTTATATATTTATATTTGCAGGTACTTTTTTTATATATGTAAGGTGTTACTGCAAACTGGAAGAACGCTTAAATAGTTTTTCAGGAATGAGAAAGAATCTGCACTGTTCTGTGATGCCTTGAGTTTTGGTTCTTGAATCAGTACTTTAAGCATTGTTTAGATAAAAATTTCAATTTCTTTCAGAATATGATGCATTGGCTAAAGTCATACAGCACCATCCAGACAGACATGAAACACTGAAGTAAGTATGAGACTACATTAAATTATAATAAGCCAATAAGCTGGACGTAACCACAGTTGACGTTCCTTGGTTTCAGTTTGACCTTTTCTCACTTTCATGTAACTTCTTGTGACACAAGAAATACATGGGGTTTGTTTTAAAATTGTGCCCTTATCAGCTTTCTTTCATTAGTCTGCCCCCTGTGTAGGCTCAGATATGTTGCTGATCATTCTGTATTTGAGATGTTTCCATTGCTGAAGTGAATAAGTGAACTCAGAGGTGAATGCACGTCTAATGCTAGTCTACCAGGAATGGGCTACTCCGAAAAGACAAATAGTGGGGAAGTGCTGTAAAATGTGCCAGCAAAAGAATAAGTAGACACCCAAAATGCGTAACACACAACAAGAGAAAGCTTTTAGGTTTTTTGTTGTTTTCCTTGTAGTAGTTGTTCCTGCATGCCCGGTTATAAAAGACTTCATGGTGTACCACGGTATAACCTGCCCTGGCATGCAGGTTAGACCTACCTGTTGTCCAACTAGTCTTGCATGTAACTTACAGTCTTGCTTGTGTCACTATGGGATTTGGATCACTATCTGTGCTTTTGGGTCATTTGTGGGGAGATAATCTTTTTAATTTCTAGCCCCAGAAACATTCCAGAACTTACTGCATCTTTGAGTTTGTTCTCAATCTGATTACAGATGCAGTGTGGGGTTACTGCTGTCATTTAAGCACAGCTTTTGCCTATCCTGTTGCCCATTTCCAGTGAAATTGCAGAGGGAAGCTGTCTTTTCACATTCCATGGTCTTTAATGGCAAAAATATTTTTTATTATATTACCCTAAAAATAGGATTTTTTAGCTATAAAGCCACTGAGAGTATTTCACACATTCCTTTCTTGTATGTTCTTTTTGTGTACCTTGATTTTATTACCGTAACTTCAGTTATCACAGGCAGTTTTTATGAGGCATGACCACTTACTTCATTAGGCAGCATGTGCCATTTATCAAGTGATGCTTCATAATAAAGAATTACAGGATTGAGGGTTTTCAATAAATCAAGTAAGAACTGAAATACCTAAGTGACGATACTTTCTTCTTAGATGATGCCAGGTTTAGGTTTAGAGGGATTGTTCTAATTTTGTTTTAACACATCCAAGCGTAAATTTCTTAAGCAAAGCTAGAAATGGTGGTAAGGTATAGCTAGTAAATTGAACATTTTTTCTTTTCTTAAACTTAACTTTATAATCTGCTTACCAGAGAGTATTACAGTTAGAAATACCAGTATAGTCCTCTGGAAGAACAGACACAGTGTATGCCCTTTGTCCTTCATATCTGGAGTCAAAAACATAGACGGTAATTATAATCCCAATTTTATAGGTGGGGAAATAGGGCCTAGTTACAGAATGGAACATCATTAAAGGAGCCTTGGTTCATTTGGTATTTTAGCTTTAACTGACCTCTCTCCTAGTGAATAGACTTTAAATATAGGAATCAGATAAGTTTTTATCCAGTGCTTCAATTACAAGGCTTCCTTTCTCCAGCTTGAGGAAAGCATACAGAAAATGAGACTGTTAACCAGGAAGGATCACCCTTACATCAGAATTCAGGAAGCCTCACTGACAATGTCACACTTCTTGTGGACTCTTAATCACTAAAAAACTCGATAAAACTTGTAACTCTTGTAATAAACCATGACATTTAAATTTATTGCCTTTACAGGTTATATGGCACAATAGAACAAAGTTCGGAAAAATACTTTATGCTTTTAAAGGGACTGTTTCTTGGGCAACTAGTCATATAGTACAAAGGAAGAAAAGCTGTTATCAGCTTAGTCGCAAGTAATACACAAGAGCCAATTTGGGAAGTAACAGGAGCTGAGCTACTAAATAGCAGTGCTCACAGTGTAATTAGTTGCAGTATCAGAAGAGCTGTTAAAAGGACCAAAACAAGACCAAGTCTCAGAAAAGGAGATACAGAAATGAGAAGGCTAGGCAGAGATTCTCTGGAGTGGAAAGTAAAATTTCAGATCTAGCTTGGATGTTACTGGAAGAGAAATTGCTGTATGAGCTTATAAGCTGTTAGTCTGTTTCCATTAAAGGAAAGGATAATGTCACACCCAGCCCTCTTCCAGGCATTCCCTTCAAGGTACCAACTGTAGTGGCTCTAAAGAATACAACCCCCTCAGGTAGCATTAAACTAGATCTGTTTCCCAACCATCATGAGTTTCTTAGGACTGGAGGCCTTGCTGTGGTTCCCTGCCCAGACTAGTTGCAGGAGTTCTCAGTGCTTCAGAAAAAGGTTTATTTCCTTTCTGGGCTTTACATAGAATCAGTTAGGTTTGGAAAGGACCTTAAGATTATCTAGTTCCAACCCCCTGCCATGGGCAGGGACACCTCCCACTAAACCGTACCACCCAAGGCTGTACCCAGCCTGGCCTTGAACACTGCCAGTGATGGAGTGTTCACAGCTTCTCTGGGCAACCCATTCCAGTGCCTCTCCACCCCTGCAGTAAAGAATTTCTTCCTCATATCCTCTGCTGATCAAGGATGAACATCTTCAACCCACTTTACCCTTAAAGAAACACATTTTTCTCATTGCACAGAGCATCAGTTGTGGTAGGCATTAGAGGGCAATTACAAGGACCAAACTGAATGTTTAAGAGTTGATGCTGTGTCCTCATTTGAAAGATGGTATACATTATTATATCTATTACTCTTTGCCCTACCTCAAAAAGGGTTGGATGTGGTGGGTCCAAGTGAGACCAGAAATGCTTGCAGAAAGATCCCAAGAGATGTTGAAAGATAATATGCTTCAAGAGGATATGGTTAATAATGGAGGTTACAGGTGTTACATGTTTCCGTTACCTCTTGATGCCAGAGGCAAACAATTAAATTAAAAACTGGCATTTGAGAAGGAAGTGAGTATTTATATGGATCACAGTGTTAAATTCTGTGTGGTGAGGCATAAGTTATAGAATGTAATTCCATCAAAACCACGGATTATTCTACATATGCTTGCCGTAAAGTCTACATGTTGCCCAGTAACTCTTGATTTGTCAGGTTATTGTCAGAGAAAATGTACTTGACTGTGTGTGGTCAGTTATTGTGCCTAGGAAATGTTGTGTTTGTATGTTGGATATGTAGGTTTATCAGATATGTTCTCCAGGTTGATGCTGTGTTTTTATTTACTTATGTCAACATGAAAAAATCTGTGAAGTAGCAAAACCTATGAAAATACCACGGGTGTCTAATGTAACCCACTTTTAACTTTCATTGTATGGTCAAGTAAATACCATGTTTGTAGCAGAACTGAATTTTTAACAGTCCAAATGCTCTGTGTACAGCTGTTATAGCATCACAGAAAGGTTTGGGCTGGAAAGGATGTTAAGATCATCCAGTTCCAACTCCCTGCCATGGGCAGGGACGCCTCACACTAAACCATGTCACCCAAGATTCCATCCAACCTGGCCTTGAACACTGCCAGGGATGGAGCACTTACCACCTCTTTGAGCAACCTGTTCCAGTGCCTCACCACCCTCACAGTAAAGAGCTTCTTCCTTATATCTAACCTGAGCTTCCCCTGTTTAAGTTTAAACCCATCACCTCTTGTCCTATCACTAAGTGTACCAGCTTGAAGACTGTGTTTTCTGTAGTTTAACATCTATATGAAGTGGCCTTACCTCTGTGTCACTTCATTTGTTAGGCTTTGTTTAGCTATGCTGTTTATTTAATGGTTCTCTTTCCTTTACTTAACTTCATATCTATTTTGTAAGAACTTTACAGAACTTTTTTTTAAAATACTGCAACAATTTCTTTCCAGGCAGCTGGAAGCTTTGGGAAAAGAGCTGCAGCATCTTTCTCACATTAAAGAGAATGTTGAAGATAAGGTAGGTGTTTCATAGAGATTGTTAGATAATAAATTATTAGGAACATACTGAATGGAGAAACTGCTCTGTGCTGTCTGTGCTGTTTCCTAAAATATGTATTTTTATTGTTCCAGTTGGAACTGAGAAGAAAGCAGTTTCATGTTCTCCTGAGCACCATCCATGAACTTCAGCAAACCCTGGAGAGTAAGTGGTGTTCTTGGGTATTTTATCTGTAACTGGGGTGGGTTTCAGCAGATCAAGGGGACTTGCAGCTTCCAGCAGTGGCCAGATGCGTGCAGCTGAGGTTGGAGACCTCTTGAATCAGCAGCAAGTTTTTTCCAGTAGTAGCCCAAAGCCTGAGACTGCTCAGAGATTTTTTTTCTCCTACAAACTGGCCACTGTGTCATTTCCTGACTAGCTTCAGATTAGTCTGTAGACAACAAACTTATTTAAAACGTAGGGGTGGAGAATGGCAATTTGAGGTTGTTTCTTTTTTTAAACAGAAAAAGTATTTCTTACAGAAAAGTATTCTTGGGCATACTTCCAAACTTGTTTGTGTAATTCCAGTTTCTGTGGTTATGAAAGTGTCACTGCCATTGTGATAATGTTTGAGGCTTTGCTGAAGAGAAGTTGGAATACAGGAAAGCAAAATGAGTTGCTCAGACAGTCTATAATAGAGCAGGGACTAAAACTGTCATACACAAGAGCTGAAGTCAGGAATTGAGTCATACTTATCTTTTGTCATACAAATACTTAATATTTTCAAATCAGCATTTACTTTTCATTCTCTAATAGGAATGATATTGTTTTAAATAGTATTTGCTGAGTATTTGTCATGTCTTTCAAAGATGGAATCATTGGTATAGCCTTTGAACATGACCTGATTTAATACATACATGACTATAAGAGCAGACTTTCATTCTCTAAAGCTGTGTAGATATACTTAAGCAGAATGAACTGTTAATCCTAGGTGCATTTTAGCAGAAGGATATTGTAATGTGCTACTAACACTTGCTTAAGTACTGGTCTCTGAAATACATGTGAATGTATAGATTACCATTCAGTTGTAGGATTTTGTGAAAGAAGTAAGGTCAGTGGACGGCACAGCTTCAGTTTGAAGTAAATAAACCATTAACAAGCAAAGAAAGGGATGTGATTTAAATTTGGCACTTTTTGCTTGAATTGATGCTATAGGGTTTACCCCATGTTTCCTGCAATAACTTTTGCAGACAAAACTCTTAAACTTTGACAGATTTTGTTTCAATTTGAATTCAGCATTTTGTATAATGAGACAATCAACTACACATTTAAGGCAATCAACATAAAGTATTTTAAGTGCTCTGCAGTGCAGTCTGTAAGTATAGCAAAGCATGTTTGACTAACAGTCGTATTGAATTTTAGATGATGAGAAACTTTCAGAAGCAGAAGAATCTCAGGAAACTCAGATCGAAACAGAGACCAAACAGTAGATGTGAGACGAAGACTGACCATACTTCTAAAGAATGTTGAAGTTTCTTCAGTTTGTGTTGAAGCCAACAGTAAAAAGGAAAAGAGCAAAAAAAAAACCTGTTTTCTACTATTTCTGTGATGCTCTATACACAAATACATAGGTTTTCTTCAGGGGAAAACAGTTACAGACCTATGCAGAAGGCGATTTGTGTTAATCCACAAAGTTTGCAATTCCGGATAAGAAATACACTTTGTTTTTATAAAGGATGAAACTTCTACAGTGTTCATAAACTAAGGTGTTTGAAAACATTGTCAATAAAAGGTGTTTACAAAGAATTTTGTGGGTTTAGCACACATTGAGCCTAATAGTAAGGACTCCTTTACTTACTTGACATTGGACTGAGGGTGGTGTGTTTATGCATGAGTCCTGGACTCCATACCTGAGTCCAGATGAGACCTAAATCTGAACTAAATTGGCCTTTAATTTGTCAGAGTACCTGCCGTTTTTAAACTCACTTATGACTAGAGTAGAATTTGCTAGTTTCATATAGGAAAAGTTACTTCTATAGAATCCATGCTTGTCAAGAAGTGCTTCCCAACAAAAAATCATACTGTACTAGCTTTATTTTCTTCTCAAGGTGATGCAAAGAAATACAGGGATTTGAGCCTCACTACGCTGTGGTTCTGTGCAACCATATCAAAAGTCACACTTTGAAATGACACATTTGAAACTGCAGTTTAAAAGCTTTGTTCATGTAGAAGCAGGAATCTAATCCCGATACCATTTATAATCTGCTTCTGGATTTTATCTGCCAGTTGGGTATTACAAAATACGTCGTAGTTCCCAAAAGATATGGTGGAACTCTTTCTTTCCCATGACAAACTGAAGCAGTAGAGCAGCAATCATGCCGTTAAAGAATCTCAAATGCTTTTATTATTAATAGGGAAGGTGGAATCTATCCACCAGCATCATCCTGCAGTCTGCTGGGAGGTAGGAAATACAAGTTCTCAACTTTCCCAACAAGTTTGGGAAGTGAGTGCACACTAAGCTTTTGCAAGGCAGGGATAAGGAACAAGGGGTGGCAGTAGTGAATGTCAGTACCTGTTCCCTATGTTCTAAGAACGCCTGTTACAAAAAGCCTCTGGTGGTTTGGATAAAGGAAACACTGGATCGCGCTCAAACTGAGCCGTAAGCGTATATGGTTGAAGTAAAGTAAGAAACACAGAATAGAGCCACCTCCTCAAACTAGGTGGCAGCTGAGGGATTTCCAGGAGCGTGGCTCTGGACTCCTATCATCTAAATGCCATATAATTCCCACTGTCAGTGGATCTCTGAGCAGACGCTTCCAAGCTTGTTTTGCTCACATTCCAAGTTTGCTAAAGGCAAGCCAGCTGAACGAGGAGTCAAACAAATTTGGTAGCACAGCTGATCAGCTCAGAACATGAGGGAAAGCTGAGGTTTGCCTGACAGAACCTGTGGAGGCACGCAGTGCTTCTCCTGCATTACAAATGTTGCAGATGGGGAGGGATGGGTAAGCAAACAAAAGGTATTTAATATGAAAAATGCATTGTCAAAAAGTGTCTAGTGTTCTCAGTTTCACACACACCCCTCCTAACAACTGTGAATAGTATTTTGTAGAGCAGCAGTATTAAGTTATTGCCAAACCAGGGAGGAGTCACTTCCATGCATGTTTGAATTGCAAGGATCAGAAATTACAAAATCTAAACATGCTTATGTATATTCTGTGTTTGAAAGGCCCTCTGTGCCTACCTGGATTGTATTTTACTGCAGAGGTGAGAGACATTCACCAGCTCGAATGGTCTCTGTGATGGCATTGTCATGAAGACCTCCATTTTTCCTGTTTTACACAGTTCTTTGGAAATTACCTGTGTCACTCAAGTATCTTATCTCAGAGCTTGTGCTCCTCTATATAGAGCCTGGCCAGAAACATCCTGTGTCTGTCCCTCTTGTAAGGAATACGTAAGTGGAAACAGAAGTTGTACAGAAGAGAAGCAACACAAATGCACAGCAAAGTAAGGAGTATATTCAAGTTTGAACTACAATGATGCAATCTTGGATATATTGTACTAGTGTATGAACCACTTAATATACACAACAGGCCCAGGGGAGTAAAGCAGTAAAGAAGGACTCTATCTTTCATGCGTCATCCTGATTGTCAAACGTGTTCCTGGATTACCTTAACCATCATTTCTCAGATCTATTTTAACAAATGTTCTTATCCATGTTACAAAAGTCCCTGTATGTGCCACTTGTAGCCCAGGGCCCACAAGTTGCAAGCACTGTACAAAGGCAGAACAAAAACTTTGTCCTACCCCTTGTACCACTGGGACACAAAGGCAGGCTGGGAGCAGAGTGTCCCAAGCCAAGGTCTGGAGAGTAATCCTAAAGCTGGGATGTTACATTCCATAATATTTGTCCAGGTTAGCAGAGACCTGAAGGCTGAAATGGTGGAGGGCTTGTTTCACTAGAGAGCCTGGAAGCAGAGCTGCCCGTGTCAGGCAGCACTGCTGCTGAATGACAGGAGCCGGTATTAATCGAGGAACCTATGAGGAACAGAAGCAAAGTCGTTTCCCTACGTTTGTTCAGTTTGTTCCATGTCAGTTTTGCATGAGGCCGCATGTTTGGATGACACCACCACAGCTCCCGATAGTGCCAGCTTACACCGCCCAAGGGTTAGACCCGCGGGCTTACCACTACCGAAGTGACTCGGGGTTGCTCAGAGGGGCATCTGCTGCCGCAAGGCAGAGGCAGGATGACGCGAGCAGCATTTAGCTTCCATCCCACCGGCATGTAGCTCATCCCCAGCTTCCCTCAGTGCAGCGCTGACCTCCGAGCTCCGCGCTCCCTCCTGCCCTGCACACGCTGTTGGCTCCCCACACCCTGGACCCGGAGCCCGGGGAGCCCGCGTCGGGGGGCCGGGACCCGCTGGCGGCCGGCAGGGGGCAGCAGAGCCCGGGCTGTCACCGCGCGCACTGCGCGGGGAGCCGGAGGAGCTCGGAGCCCTCGGACGGTGTTTCCGTCTCTTCGCGGCCTCGCAAGTCCTTTAAAACCCGTTAAAACGGTGTCTGAAGGCGTTGAAGACAGAAAGGGCTCTCTCTGCTTCCCCTCCGCAGTTTGGTTTATCAGTTTCGCCTGAAATACCCTGAGGCGCTGGCACAGAGTGCCCAAAGGAGCTGTGGCTGCCCCATCCCCGGCAGTGTTCAAGGCCCAGTTGGATGGGGCATGAAGCAGCCTGCTCTATTGGAAGGTGTCCGTGCCCATGGCAGGGACTGGAACTGGATGAGTTCTAAGGTCCCTTCCAACCCAAATCATTCTGTGATTCTATGATTCTCCAAACCTCTCCTAAATCACCCAAAACCACATAAAACACTGCCAAGGAGTGAAAGGTTCAACAGTGAAACCTTTGCTCTTTTTAACACCCCACACATGACACAAGTAATCGATATTTTCCTACTGGTAAGAGCAAACAGGCACCTTCTGCTTTCCTCTCCCACACAAGGGCAGGAAGAGCAGGAGTCAAGCACCCTCCATCTCTCCTGCCTCTGGTACACCCAGCCCAAGGCGAGAGACATTTTGGGCTCATTCGATACAGAGATGTTCAGGATTTGCAGCATCACAATGAGAAACTTGGCAAAAGTTTGCTCAAAGTGTTATGCTGTTTGAGAGTGCCTCAGTCAACGGTCATGACACATGCGCTTTTAAATCACTCTCACATTGAGGAAACATTAAAAGCAAAACAACGCTTTTTAATGCTTTGCCAGTTTGCTTGCAAGTCACCACTGAGAGAATTTGAAATGATGGGTTATCTCCAAGGAGGAAAGGATCATGCTCTTCTCAACAGAAAAGGGTTTGATTTCAAATACATGCTGGAAATAACAGTGTGTACTGCATGGAACAAATAGGACCCACTAGTAGCACTTTCGGAACAAAAAACAACATAAGCTTTGAGCTGGCAGGTCAAGTTGTCTGCAGCCACCTTTCCAAGCACTCCTACATAAAACATTACTACACTTAAATCTCACATGAAACTAAGCAAAATTCATCTTTATATTGAACTTGCTGCACCAAAATCTTCAAGCATTAGCTCCTATTTCAAACAAAATATTTTCACTAAAGCACTTCATTGTTGCAGTTTATATACTGCTCCCAAATGGCATTAGGCTTCAAAGCCAAAACCAAAAGCTTCTGGTTGATTGCCAAGCTCAAGAGACAAGTTTGGACACAACACATGGGAATAACCAATGTCCAAAGCAGCTTCTCCCAGTTATATTTAGGAAACTTTTCCAACATGGTGGAAATTCAGAGGCGGAGATGTTTTAATTTATTTGACAGGAAAACTGGAAAAAAAAAGTCTTTTTCTTCCTTTTACTTAGTGTTTGTTAGCACTGACACCTTTTGACTCATTCTGCATGAGCTCGCTTTCAGATCAATTTCAAATCAGAAAGCTTTCAGATCAGTTCTGCTTCACTCTGTTGTGGCTGCTGGAGATAGGAAGGGCTGTGGAGGACTGAAGCCACCACCCTTGCCATTATGTCACTAGTGTCCCCAGAACCACAGTAGGAACATCTCCTGTAGTTGGAGCATCCATTACCTGCTTACACATCCATGAATGCCCCAGTGTCAGGTTATGCTGCAGCTTGTCCTCGGGGCGGCCAACGCCTGCTGCTTATTTTTCAAAGCTTGTAGCTCTGTGTGAGATCTCTGCCCTCCTGACATACCAGTATGACACTTTATTGAGCAGACCTGAGATGTGATTGAAGGCAAACTGATGATCCTGGTGACAGAAACCTTCCCTGGGAGATGTGTGCCTTGGTCAAATAAAATGTGATCATCAAAACTAAGGTGTGTGGCAGCAGTGGGATTCACTTCTTTTTGTGAAAAAGTGGGAAAGAATGAGACAACTTTGGCATCTCAGGACTCATCCTGTCAGGGGCACGTATTCATTCATAGGAAAGCAGGTTCTCCCCAGCACTACTGAGCACACTGATGAAGAGAGCAAAATCCCCAGGACCAACCTTGCTCAGCACAGCAATAAATACCAAAGCCAAGGGAAGATTTTTTTCCTGTACACTGTGTGGGCTCTGGCAATGCCTGTGTGTCCCTTTGCTTGTGGCAGCGAGTGGCAGCATAGACAGTGCTCTCCAGGACCTGCTGGGGCATAAAGGCTGTGATGAAGAGCTGAGGAAGCAAAGCATTGTATTTGGCATGTGTGTGGGTTTGATTTTTTAATGCTACTCAGTCAGGAGGATGCTGTAAGAGGCACTAAATGCCTCTGAATAGACAGCTACCGTTGGTATTCAACTTGTGCTTATGTTCTCTCCCTTTCTCCTCCTTACTGCCTAACCCGTCAAACCTGCCAGCTGCTGCACTAAGTACAGTAAGCAATGGCAAAGGATCCCAAAGCACATGAGGAAAACCAGTCATGTAATCTAATATAGTAAATAGCCAGTATATTTACTGAACGTAAAGGGACGTAAAAGGGGTTTTGTGTTCCACTGCAGCATCTTTCAAGATGCAGATAGAGACATTCTCTAAGCTTAAATAGGACTAAACCCAGACTCCAGTTCAAGTCATCAGCAAACACTGGTTTGTTGATGATTATCCTACACCAAATAATGTAATATATAATAAACCAAAACAGTTCACCTGCATTTCAGGCCTCTCACGTGATACTGATTCACTAGATGTCATATAAGGACTGCAGTTAGTACCCAACAAACACTTCTCTTTTGGGGTCAGAATGGTGGCAACTCTTAAGAAGGAAACAACACTGCTTTTGTGATCTGGATTAGGGACCATGCTGAAAACGATGCAGGGAGGTTGCAAAACCACACAGATAAAATGAAAAAATCAAGTGAAAAAGAGCAGGGAAACCATCGTAGTGTGTTTTGGGGGCAGAATCCTAAGGAAATTAAAAGGAGTGTTTGGCAACACAGCTTTTCCACAGTTACGACTGCAGGACCAGCAGAAACACTGTGCAAGCTCAGCCTTGGTGATGCAGCAAGGGACTGTGGGCTCTACTCAGCAGTGCCTGCACCCCGCTCCCACAGGCCTGGCCTTTGCCAGTGTTTACTTGACCTATGGATGGTTTTTAATCCCATGTCATGGGTTTTTTCGAGTGTGCCAGTTCCTGGTGTAGCCTGCTGCCAGCTGATAGATGGTTTACGCCATTAACGGTGCCTGAGGATGAGAATTGCTGAAGAGCAGTGGGAATATTTACTTTCTCCTGCTAATGCAAGTAGCAAGCAGGGGACTTCAAAAACCCAGTAACCTGCATGCAGCCAGCTGCAGAGCAAGCTTGGCTTGGGGTGGAAAGAAACTGTGGGACACAGCTCCATAGGGAGAAACAACTAAAACATAACAAATCCTCCAGACAGAGAGCTCAAAGACAGGCTGTAGCATTAAACCACTGCAGTGTCTGCAGGGAGTGACCACAAAAGAGATGCAAGCCAGTGGGCTTATTTTCTTGGAAGAGCAGAAAGAATCAAAAAAAAGGGAAACTAAAGAAAGGAAAAGCAAATAAATTTAACTGTGGGCTGATTATCCCTGTCTTATTCCCATTCTCCAGGATTAGACCTATAGCCTCTATATGTGCACAAATATGCATGTGTGCACACACATACGCACCCCCACCGCTTGAAACCTTGCAGACAGTCCAAAAGCACTTCCGGAAGCTTAAACTGATTAAATCAACATACACATCTCAGTGACTCCCATTTTTTGCTGAAAGCCTCACCCCCATCACTACGATGGCTTTTCAATCCAGCCAGCCCAGATCTCCCTCCGCTGCTTCCATTCTCATGCCTCTACAAGCAATACAAATAGCAATACAAAGCCACACAAGGTTGAGGAGTAAATACTCATTATTATTTACCTTGACTCTCGGAGAAGCACTGGAAAGTTCAGCTACCTTGCTATTTCACATTGTCCTGTTATCACCCAATGTCAAACTTTCTCTGCTTGTTTGCTTTACAATTGCTCATCCCTCGGGAAAGCTGCGGGGGAAGAGCCAGGGCACGTGGAACAGAAAGCAGCAATTTCACTGAGAAATAATAGTAACCAAAATGAACTGATTATCAGTGCAAATGAGACAAGCAAGATTCCCAGTTGCATTATCTCCAAATTGCTACCTGCCTGTTGCCGTGCCTGTGATTAGCTGGGTTCAGCACCCCATTCTTCTGCTCATTAATTTCAGCAGCAGTTACAGTGAGTGTAACAGGAGCAGGTTGTCTGTTTGCTAAATGCTGTAAAGCTCCTTGGACGGTGTATTTGAGCCAGAAAAACACTGAAATTGCTTTGAGGTGCCTGTTCCTGGGGCTTCACAGCAGAGTAGCTACTGGTGTGCATGCAAGGGACCTGGTGTGCCTGGGCACCATGTGCAGATGCTGGACCTCCCTCCTCTCCCCTCCTGCACACTAGGTGACTTGCTTCTCTTTGCCTTTTCTTAACTCATGGGTTAAAGTAAGGTACCTGAACTGCCCATACAGGATCATTCAGTGATTCAGGCTGCAGAGGATCTGTGGAGGTCTCTAGTCCAACCTCCAGCTTCAGAGTTCAGTGAGGTTGCTCAGAGCCTGAACCAGTGTATTTGAGTGTCCCCAGGGTTGGAGGTCCCACAGCCTCTCTGGGTCCTGGTTCCAACACTTAACCATTCAAATGAGGAAAATTTCTACCCCTTGCACTCTGACTGACATTCCCTTACTGACCATTGTGCTGTTGCCCCAGCCCTTGCAACCATCAGATGAGGTGGGCTCACACACCTGAGCATTGCCTGGATGTGACCTTCCCTCAGCAGCTCCCTCAGACCAGTTGTGCTTTACGAGGCTTCTTCTACCATGATCTGGCCACTGAATTTAGTGTGCAATTGTGCTACTGCTCACTTAGACAAAGCATTGAGCAGGTGAAAAAGCTCCTCTATTGACAGTGCTCCAATATTTTTTTTTTGCAGCAAAATAGGAGAAGAGAAGCTTGGGTTTCACATAGCATGGGAATTGAGTTCTTGGACAGCATTATTACCTCCCTGCTGTCAGCACATCAACCCTGGCTTTCCAGCCCCCAAGGGGAGAGAGCAATCCCAGCATTTACCGTGGCAGATCCTACCCTGTGGTCAATCTTGGTGGCTGATAAACTCACCCTGAAACTGTTCTTTCTGGAAGCAGTTTTGCCCGCAGCGTTTCCTGCAGAGCATGCCATGCACTGTACCTTTTCCTCAGCAGTAGGTTGACATGATGAGCATCTCCTTCCCAATAATATTTCGTTTGAAGATCCTGAAAGAAAATAATTGCTTATGCTCCCCATCAGGAAAGAAACAATTACAGTGGTGAGTGATATTGTAGCAGTGCCTATAATTAAGGAACTGTCAGCATTTTAATTATAAACTAATAACTTCAGTAGCTGACAATCCAGCTGTAGAGCAGAGCTGTTAAAAGCAAGATTGCCAGTTCCAGAGTTATAGACCAGCAGCTGAAGTTTTAAGGAGCTTTTTTGTACTTGTTGCTTATTAAGATGTGTTTCTTGCCTATTAAGGGCTTTGGGAAATTTTAGTGAAGTCCTTACCTTAATGAGTAGTGGGTTTTCCTTTAACTTTCAATGATTCCTCTGTCACAGCATGGGGTGAGGACATCCTGAGGAGAGCAAGTATCTCACCAGGCTTTCTGCAATCACACTGAAGCTGACATAGTGCTTTAACTTGTTCCACCTTCCAAGCACTGGGACAGTTATTGCTCAGTACCACCAGGGAGCTTTGCTGAACTCTGTTTAGCAGGTGCTTTAAGTACCAGTAGGGATTTATTTAGTTATTACTTAAAAGTAAAAAAAAAAAAAAAAAAAAAAAAATTTAAGCAATGAAATTTCATTAAGAGGTTACGAACTCACTACTTTGCAATATTAAAAATGAGATGAGGCTTGTCCCTTCCTTGGCTTCTGAGCCACTGCAGAACCAGGCTGAGGTTCAACTTTCCTTTTCCTTCATTCAGGAATTCAAAGCATTCAAATGCTGCAGACATGGCCCCAGCCTGCCTGCCCCTGTAATGGTTAACACATTCCAAGCCTGTGCTCATCCCTCAGCCGAGCAGGTCAAGGGGAGCAGAGTAGCCGGCAGCATCCAGACAAGTGGCAACCAGTGAGCATACAAGTACCTCTAAGTCATATGGCCCTGCTCATACAGGTACCAGACACACCAGCATCACCTATTTAGTGAGTTTGCTGCTGAAAACTTCCCTACCTTGCAGCAGCCATTGCACATCCCAGGGCTGCGATGGAAACACTCCCAATAAATGCTGCTGTTATGTCAAGCCATTTCAAACCAAGCACAGGGTGAGAAACAGGCTAACAGAAATGACAAAAACTGATCTAGGGATGTCTGCACAGACAGATGTTACCTGTCAGCAAGGTAGGAGTGTGCTGAGACCCAGGCTGTGCCTGGCTTACACAGCTAGTCTTGCCCGCACTGCAATGGGGACAAAGCCCCAGCCAGGGCATGGCCCCTCCTCACCTCCCTGCCTTTTCCATCATGGATCTCCAGTGAGGACCAGCGTACAGGCTTTTCACTCATCTCCTGCCTGGGGACACGCAGGGATGCTCAGCCTTTATACAGAGACATTCACTGCCCAGGAAATCACCTGCACTGCGATGCATCTCTGAGAATATATTTCCAACCTTCAGGCCTGGCTCAAGGGAAAGGTCCCTGCAGAGCTCAGAAGCAGCAACACTTGGGAATAAAAGCTTGGTGATCAAGACACACCATATCTTAATTACACAGAGCCAGTATTCCCAGCACTGCCTTTAGCAGAAGCAGATATTGATGCTTGGCCTTGTGTGATTCTGAATGCTACAAATACACTTATTCATTTCCATTACTTATGTTTTGCATATTTTTCTAAACCTCAGATTATTAAGCACAGTTTTCTATGCTGGAGAGCTCAAGTATCACAACATGCAGGGGTATGCCTCAAAGCTTCTGGCAGGCACTAGTGACATTTAAGCTATGCTAAAATACTTCTTTGTCCCCATCTTTAAACCTTATGAATGATGATTTGACACCTTTTCCATCAGCTTTTGAAGAGCTGTGCTAAAGGAGGGAGGATTAACCTTAGGGAAGGGCATAAGCAAGGACAAAAACTGGGGTTTGTTCATCACTCAGACAATCACTTCTCATTCCAGAGCTAGTTATGTGAGATGTTAGTTTGAACAGGCAGCAGATTTTGCATAAAGTCATCTCAGAACACTGGCCAGCCCCAGCATTTGCCATGGATTTTAGTTTTCATGTTATTAAAACCTTTTAATGAAATTTTCCAAGATAGACTTGCCTTCAGGCTTTGCTGCTGTGACATTCAATGCTAGTAGAGCATATACACACTCCAAAGGGTAATGGGAGGGATTTTATTACTGTTAAGTGTCCTGTTCTTGGCCTTAAATTCTTCACAGTATAGGACACTGAGAAACACCAGGGTTATGTCCATAGGATTTGCAGCATCCCGCCTTTCCTTGTATGTGACAGGACTGCCTAGAGCTTTTATCCAGGAGCAAAACACTTACTGTTGATACTGGAACCATTTCTATGACATCTTCTTTCAGTCTAGAATGTATTTATTTTATCCTCTCTTTACAATGATAGTTCCACCAGAGAGGTTACCACACTTCAGAGAATCTTCCCTCCACAGGTTTCCCTTCTGAAACCAGAGGCAACTGCTGAAAACATCTTATACCCATTTCTTTTTTCTAACTGGAAAAATCCTCTTGAACCCTGAAGTTGCATCTTTAGAAGACTGCAAATGCTGAATTCATTTACTTGTTCAGCACAACTTGCTCTTGAGGTGTCACACAGTTCTTTATCTACTTACTCCCAGCTCTTTGATCAAGCCTCCTATTTCATATTTTAAAACCAAAAATGATCAAAACAAACCCTGTGAAAGGACTCTTTTTCCCCTCTGCTTGCCTCTCTTCTCTTTGCATAAGGATGCCTTGCAAACCTGCCCTTGCCCACCTTCTCTCCACTTGCTTCTTGGCAGTGTTGGGAGCAGAGCTCCTCTATAGCATCACTTCCCACCTGGGACGGAGGAGATCCTCAGCTGATTCACCCACTGCAGTCTAAGGGGTTCGTGTACTTGCTGGGAAGTAACCCACAGTCCTGAGTGTAAAAGAGAGGCAAAAAACAGGAGAAAGATTGCTGTCTAATTATAGGTAGTACTTTTACACACAGGCACAAGACGTTAATGTCAGGGAAGCGCATTTCTGTCCTGTGTCTTCCGTTACTTATTCTGCATTCTTCTTAGGATACAGAAGAGAGCAACTCCTACATACAATTTATATATATCTGTAGATGTGTGAGAGATTTTTAATAAAAAGAGGATGACAGTTGCCACAGGAAATTATGAATACATGCATATGTACACACACACACAGAGCCTTTGAGACTTCCATTTCTTGAAGGAAATACTTTTAAAGAAGCGTGATGCCCCTTTTGCTCGAACCAAGAGCTCAGCAGCAAAGAAGGGGGTGAATATGCACCCAAGCCCTCCTCATAAGCTCTGATATAAGAGAACATGTCACTTTGCGATGTGGGCATGTGAATAAGTCATCTTCATGTAAGCCACAGCACAGCTACTCCAGTAAATATGCATTTATCCTTTAGTTACTGCAAGGTGGGACATATGGAGGGGTAATTGCTTCACATGGCAGTTGTGAGCATCAGCTTTCCTCTCCAGGAGGGAAGAGTGGGGTTTCATTTCTACTCCACTCTAAATGCAGCAACCAAAGAAATGAGGCAGCTTCACCTGAGATTAAGAGGCTGACACAAGGCAGTAAGACTCTCAAGCTTGTTTTCCTCTGAAACTCCTGTAATAGCTACAATAATAATCAGTTGAGTGAAGGATAGTTCAATCAATCCAGCCCTGGGAAAACATTAAGTAATAATAGTTTTACACAAGCTTCAGCCTAGTGTCTTTATTAGAAACCTACATCAAAGCCTATGCCTAGTCCAATCTATTCATGCTAGCACTCTCATTTGAAACATGCTCATACACCAAAGAATCCTGATGGATTGGAGCCCTAGGAGGTAAACCAGCAGACTGAGGAGGTTAAATGTATTTCTTTACTAATGGGACCGATGCTGTTCAAAGCTCCCATAAAAATTCAGCGTGAAGAGCTTCCTAAGCTCAGGGGGTTTATAGCCTTCATGATCATTCAACCTTTACGCAAATACAAAGACTATTTTTCTCTGCCTCTCTCTGAATATATCCATCTCCTCAGGAGCAAGGGAAAGACTTCTAAAGAGAACTTGATAAAATTCCTGAGACAGCTCATTAATTCTAGTCACTACAGCAGTGACTTCCCCACCAATTGTGGCACTCAAAGAGGTTATGGATTGCCTTAGTAAGAACGAATCCTTTTCATTAGCCATTTCCCTGCACTTGCATATTAATATTGTCTGGCCTTGTTAAATATAGAAACCTATTTTCTTCAAATCCATCTTTAACAGGCATTTTGTTTCCTAAGGGTAGCCCCAAAATAATTAATAATGAGTTATCCCTCCTCCAAAAAGTTTGTGAAATTCCCAAAGTGGCCTCCTGTTGCTGCTGGGGAGCTGGGGCTCGCTGCTGGTTCACTCTATAGATATTGTGCTTGTATTACTGTTTTGATGGGAAATTTAGGATCTTTTGCCCTGCACACCCTTTTCTCCACTTTGTAAGACATGATTTAAACAGTAGAGCTTTTATCTCTGTTACACATGTGCAGAGAAGCTGTGGCTGCCCCATCCCTGGCGGTGTTCAAGGCCAGATTGGAGAGGGCTTGGAGTAACTGCCTAGTGGAAGGTGTCCTTGCCCATGGCAAGGGATTGGAAGCAGAATTCAATGGTGAGAATAAGAAATAATCACAAGCAGTGCAAGTTGTAGGTGTGAAGGACTTTGTAGCAGTCCCTTATCCTCTCCACAGCCCAGCTTCACACAGCACTAGCCAACCGAATATCACTGAAACTCTCAAGTAACTCAAAAGCAGAAAGACTTGGAAGCAGCAGGAGGTAACTTGCTGCCAAAGGAATCTTTATTCTGCAGGGTAAAGAGAATTCTGTTAATTTATTTGACTAAAATCAGAGCTGGTTGAAATCTCTCAACTGTGTTTCATTGAATGAGGTTTTTCATGTAAACACAACTTGTGAAGGACCTTGGGGAGAGGAGGTGAATTGAAGAAAATATTGCTTCCTTGGCAAAAGAAAGATTAAAACTTTGGAGGTTTCTATGAAAATGAGGTCTCTTGTGCTGTTAACTACATACCCTGAAATAAGAAAAGGGATTTTCATCGTTTTTCATCAGCTTCCAAGATTAATAGCTTTACAAGAGTCTAATACTTTTGGAAATCCAGCACAAATACTTCCCTTTTGAATCTTGCAATAGCAAACTATTCAGCCAAAGTAGATACAGAAAACCCTAGCAATTAATTTGTGTTCATTTGGTCATTCTGATGAGGCTGCAGCAAAAGAACTGGGAACTGGAAGAATTACAAGGGAACTCCCAAATACTAAGTGGCAGCTAAAACTTTCCCCTTGATACTGACAATGCACCATCAATCAGGAGTGGTTCAAACCCATGGCTGCTGCTCAGCTCCTGGCTGTTGGTGTGGCAATATTCATTGTAATGAGGAGTTTCTGATGATCTGTTTACAGCACAAACCTGGGTACAGCTCATTTTCTGAGAATAACTTTGGTGAAGAAGTAAAAACCACTATCTGCTGCAGCTTTTTGACAACTTGCAATTATGGTTGGAGCTGCAGTCAAGAGATTTCAGACAGGAGAGCAGGTAATTTCCCAGAGTTATCCACTGGAGCAGCACCCTCCCTATCAGATCACTCATGGAGAAGAGAATGCTCCCACCATCCAAGTTCCTGCAGGAACCTGAGTACATACAAGGGTATGTGCAGGAGGGGAAAATGTGCTTTTTTTATCTCTTAAGGAAAAAAAAAAAAAAACTTTGAATTTTTCTACCCTTTACAGTCTCTAGTTATTTTCTTTATGCTAAAAATACACTGAAAAATTCAGCTCTCAAGGATTCCTGCACAGCACTGAAACCCTCCATCCCCATGTGCCTGCTGCTGTATGTTGGAGCTCCAGTTGTGAGCATCACACTTCAGCATTTAATTCTACACTAGGTGACCTCCACCATTTTCATACTGACTAGACACACACTACAACCATGACAAAAGTCCTTTTCCTGCTCTTTTAATGACTGACTTGCTTCCCATCCTCAATACCCATGCTGGATGCTTGATTCATTCCAGTTCAAATGCCATCTAGCGTGGTCCTCCATGTTTTCAGGAGCTGGCCCTTTGTGAGGCAGCCCAGTTAGATTCAGCATCCTGTAAATCATTGCTGACTTCAGCAATGGTACAGCTGAACCTACTCCAAACAAATTTCACTCTACTTTGATAAAAGACCGACACAAATGAGATCAGAAATGTGATTCATCACTTTTAGAAGCCACTTTGCTGTGCTTTCAAGAGTCATGATGCTCTCTCAGCTGAATTTTACCAAAAAATCAATTATCTACTAGCAATTACATTTATCAAAACATGTTTCCAGTGATGTAAATCATCATCACCTTGCTGAAGCTGGTAGCATCAAGCACGAGCTGGGCAAGTAGCCTACCTGCTGTTAGGATGAATGGCAATATATGATACTTGTTCAGCTGACAGACATTTATGAAGAATAATTATGAGGACTTCAAGAATATCCATTACTTTGACATGTTAATGGTTTCTCTTTAATTAGATATACAGCCACACAGGTGATTGCAAACTAATTCAGTTGTTGCTGAGCTAATGTGTCTTTACCAGGACAAGTCCTCTGATGTACTTCGTTCTGTACCAAAGAGCAGTCCATCAAGTATGGGAAGCTCTTCAAGCAAGACCAAGGCTGGAAACACCATCTGTGAAGTAAAGCTGAGCCCAAGTGTCTTGTTTGCCACAAACTGCCCTGTTCATCGTGCTGTCTAGCCAGACCCAAGCCCACCCCTAGCTGGAAGCAAAGTGAATGTGGTACAAAGCAGCTGGTGCTATTCGGGTTTAAAAAGGATACAGCAGGGAAAGGAGAAGAGATATTCTGGGGGAGGATGAGCCCCTAGGAAGTCACAGTGAGCACTTGCTGTGCCGTGGTGCTCATGGGGCAGGCAAGCATCCTGCCCTCACTGCTCCTAGAGATGGAGGTGGCTTTGAGCAGCCTCTTCCATACTATTTTCAGAATGCTATTTGAAAATTAAACACTCGCTTTTGACCTCAGATATTAATATCTCAAAGAATTACTTTGTCATTACGTGGAATATATTATTCCAACCATGCTTAATTTTAATAACCACCTAGCATTAGCAATATGACTTGCTTTGTCAAGCTTTCAAGGTCACTGAGGAGTTAGTTTGTGAGATCCAACTGAAATTGCAGGTGTTAATGTACATGAAACACTGGTATCTGTATATAGTAACACAAGGCCTTTCCATACAGGAACATTTTTAATGCTAACTGCTTATTTAAAAATCCTTTCTATAGATCCCTTTTATTTTCTTATCCTTCATATCAAAAAGCCCTATTTCAATCCACTTCCTAGAAAACTGGTGAGAAAAGCAGCTTCCACTTCTCTCTCCAGACACTACAGCTGTGCTACCATGGGGAACCATCTTCACCATCTTCCATTTCCCCAGGAACTTCTTCCTTGCAGTCTGCAGTGAATGCCACAGTGTAAAAAGAGAGCAGTGAGCTATGAGTTGGTATTTAATCCCTTGTTTCTAGGAGTAGGATGCAAAGCTGGTTGCATTTCCAGAATGGATGCTAGCTTAATAACTTTTCCCAGTGTCCTATAGCAACCCTGTTGGCATACATTAACCTTTACACAGACACCACACATGCACATACATCTATGGGTGCAAAACCTATATGCATTTCAGCTTCCTTTTTTTAACCCAAGTGTGGATAATGGAGCATGCTGTGAACAATCCCGGCTTTGCTGGGATTTAAGGAAAGACGAAACACCCCACATACACCTGCCTGCCTCCAATAGTCTCCACAAGAAGGAGAGCTGCTTTGTTCAGCATCAGCCATCCTTGCTACAAAGAGAATTTGCTTTCATCAGGACACGCAATTGCTACACATGGCATTCCTCAAAACAATGCCATGTTTAGCACTTTGCAGCATTAAGCATTGAAAGGAATTTTCTCTGATGGAGTTTGACAACTTTGCCTAAGAAATAAAATTGAATTTCTCCAGGCTGCCAATAGTCTTTAATAGAAGTAGATTTAAATACAAACTAAAGTTCCCTCACACTGTGCTGTAAATCACAAGGGAAACATAATTCATTTGCAGCAGTTTTCAACAAGAAAACTTGGCAGCCTTTCAGCAAGTTTCATAATTGCTCTATTTTAAACTTCAGCTTGAAAATGCTCAAGATAGCTTTTAGTTTTATTGAAAGGTTAATTTCACACCTACAGAAAAAATATCAGCTTTCCATTAGCTCTAACGGAGTGTTAAATGTGAAAATTATAGTCCCTTCGTAGAAATGTGCAGAGTTTGTCGCATTTTTAACCTAGCTTGCTTTCCCATTCTTTCCTGGGCACTGATTTCCATCACTCATTGCATGGACTTGGTATTACTCCTGGATGAGAGCTGCAAGACAGCACTGCTGCAGCAGTTTGGGTGCTAGCGACATGGGACAAGCACTGAGCAATACTATTAACTCATTCACAGATTTATGTCTCAAAAATCACCATTTTTGTGTTTCTGGACTCACCTTATTTATAGAACAGTACAAATAAGGGGTAGACAAACAAGAGATTTACCTGTCTCCCTTCTCATCCATGAGCTGCCATTGGGGGCCAGCCTGCTTCTGTGGGCCCCCTCCCATGACCAGGCAAGAACAGTTGCTCTCCCACTGGAGGTGTCAAATTAGGGTGCATAATTAGGGAGAACCCCAGTAGAATGCTTCTGGTGACCTATGCACTTGGTAAAACATCCCATCCCACCAAGGTGCACTGGGTCTATTGGGCAGGGGGAATGTCCCCCTGGAGCTACTCCTACTTAGCCAGTGGAGTCCCAGTAGGGCACTTCTAGGAATCTAGAGCTACATATCTTATCGTAGGTATCTTGTGACACAGCCTGAACCTGAGCCTTGCAGGCCTTAGACCAGGTTTTGGATGGTCCCTGCAAACATGATTTATTAATGGCTGGTGTTTTGTGATCTTCACTTCCCCAAATCTAGTGCTTTCCCCCAGCTTCTCAGCTCAGTGCTTCCTAGCAATTAAACAGCTATAGCACTTGTAGCAGTAGTTTCAGTTACCCCGATGGATACGAACACTTTGTGGCTCCCAAAACCACCATTTCTCCAACAAGTGTGTGTGTGAGCATGAGCTTGCACACTGTTGGAGGGGGTGGAGGACAGGCAGATAGAGAGGAGTGAGTTTGTGCAGCCATATGCAGAAGGAATGCCACTAGAAAAAAACTAGCCTTTGCCTCCAGGAAAACTATGAATCAGTCACTCCTTTATGGGGAAAAAAGTCACACTGAATTTCATTTAGGTGTCTTAAATTCAGTTTCACCAGAAACTATCTATCAGGTAAAAAGGGAAAGAGAGTGGGTTAATTAATACCAAAGAATCCTGGTACCATGGCTCTGTGCAAGGTTATTTACCATTGCAATTTTTCCCTTAAGTGCAAAACATGACCTTGTCATTGCCAAGGACTTCTACTTGGAGAAGTTGATGCTCAGGGCAGAGAGATCATCTCTGGCATCTCATCAGAGCTGCCATATCACTCTATCCAACCAAGCAACTGTATGTTCACAGCCACCAGCACACCAGGGTGCTGAGCCACAGCACAGCTGAAATTACAGCACATACATGGGCTGCTGCATCCCGGGTTCCCCGAGAACAATTTAAGCACTACTTGAAAATGAAGGATTAATTCAACAAAAAAAAAGCAGGTTTCTTGACTGAGAGTTACATTCCCTGCTGTGATCTGCTCTATGTTGGTACAAGGGCACGCAGGGGCAAGCTGTGCAGCACAGCGCAGATGTGGGCCACAGAACACCTTCTTCTCCATAGCCTGCAATATCCTTCTCATTCAGGAAGAGCTCCTGGAGTTTTGGTAATAAGTGGAATTTTTGTTGCAAGCTTCATATCCACAGTCCCCAAGAAATAACTGGAGACATCTCATTCTCCAGAGCTCTGGCAAGCAGACCTCATGCATTGCAGCGACAGCCAAGCTTGCAAAGAGGTTGGTGTGGACCCCTCATCGAAGAGATTGATTTGGAAAAGAGCTTAGAGAAGCAGTTTTCAACCAGGTGTGGAGGCTGGGAGTAGCCAGTGCTGAAGCAGAGGTGACATTTTGCCTTTTTAAGACTGGCATGTGTGAGAAGTTAGGCAGAACCCTGATACAGAATAAAAGATAGCAATAAAAGAAGTGGGCTTTCTTTAGTTGCTTGCTTCCCTTTTATAATGGATTTCTAGTTTCTCCCCACAGTTATGAGAATAAATAACTTGGATGTCTCGGATTCTCTTGTTTAGAAACAGCAGGAAAAATGCAGCTTATAAAAGAATCTGTCTTCTTAAAAATAAGCTTCCTTTTAACATTTGCAAGTTATCAGCCTTGCAAGGATCCTGGCAACGGGTGAGCCATCCTGCAGGAGATGGATGGGCAATTGCTTGTGCAATTTGGCTGAGTTAGTGGAAAGTCGAGAGAAAGAAAAGTTCAGTCATCAGTGAGAGCATCCCCAGGCATCCCTCTGAATGCCCCAGGTGAGCAGTGTCCTTCATCCCAAAGGCAGATAACCTTTTTACTTCTCTCTGGCATTCAGTCTCTGGCCTTTAGAATCACTGCTCTTCCGATCTGCTCCATGTAAATCATCACACTTCCCCTTTTTATGATATTCTAATTAAGAAAACTGTGATAACAGTAACTAATTATGTCCATAACACATTTTGAAGTGCTCTCTCTGCCTGTCAACACTCAGAATGGGAGTCTAAACTTTGGCAGGGGTCCCAGAGCCAAAAAAGGGTCTGGAGCAAGATGCCATTAACCTCCTGTCATGAATCGTAGATAAAGAAGTCCCTATGAACAACCAGTGATTCCTTTGCCATCAGTCTCCAGGCCATTTCTAATAATAAGCAGCTCAGTTGTACTATTCTAACCACTCCCAAGCACACAGTCACTGTCATTTTACTATCCCATTATCCTGATTAAATAGCTGTTTGGAAGGATTGGGTATTAAGATGCATTACAAACAGTATTTAATGTTTTAGGAGACTCTGAACTATACCAGCCCTTTAAAAAAAAAAAACCACTAAAATGAGTACAATTGAAAAGCTTCCTCAAATCCACACAAAACCATCAAGTTTTGTCACCTTGATGTTTCAGCTGCAACTGAAGCTGTTTCAGCTGCAGTTTCTTTCTCCCATTTCATGAAGCTGCTCAGTGTAGCATGCATGCAGCAGAGAAAGAACAATCAGGGCCTGGGAAGCCCTTCTTGTTGGGGTCAGAAGGGAGAGCTTCCCAGAGCTCGAGAAGTTGAGACACAGGGGGTTGCAAGGTAAGGGGAATACAATCCCACTTGACACAGCAGAGCTCTGCAGCTTGTTTAACTGGCTGAGAAAACAAACACATGTACGTTTGAGAAGTCCCAACAGTTACCAAAGACTCTCACACCTGCTTTGTTGGGACATCACAAGAGAGGTGATGGTTAATACTCCTGATGGGAAGTGCCTTGAGCTACTGGCATTACAAATAAGTATCCTCCATCCCCAATTCCTCCATCTCTTCTTCTACCAGTAGCACACCCAGCCTAGAGCTGTAACTTCACCCTTCCACTGCCCCAGTCCTAACTGGGACATTCAGGGCTTCCTGGCTTCCCACTGCTTTGCCTCCCCTCCATAATGCAGTGCTGCCTGCTAGAGCCTTGCAGGCATCTGATTGCCTCCATAGGGTTTTTTTGTTATTTAAAATGAGGGAGAACAGACTCCTGACTGTCAAATGGGGGGGGGGGTGGGGTGGGGTGTGTGTGTGTGAGCTGTCAAGTTACCTTACAGCACCTTTGGCCAACATGTTCATACTATTTTCCTCCCTGGTTTAATTCCTGAGAAAGTCATCTAACACACTGGTTTTCACTTTGTAAAAAGAGATGTAAACCATAAGAATGCCACAGCCCTCAGCTGTACCTGCAACAGCAAAGAAAACCCATCATCTTGACAAATAACGGGTGAAATCTGCAGGTTTCTGGCTATCTAGATGGTAGGGAGTACCTCTCTACTGAGTTTTAATACTTTCGTCATGTCAGACCTGTGAGTTACAGCTTTTTTGCAGTGGGCAAATTGATTCTATAGATTCATGTGGTCTACAGAATATGTGATATTCACGAAAGGTGGCATAAATATGTATTACAGTGCTAACAGCTTGTTTTATTTCAATGCCTGACAGGTTACAGCTGACATTGAAGGGAACAGTGATGAGCAGCCACTTTGCAAGCCCTCTCTGTAAAAGGCAAATGTATCTGACAGTGGTACTGATGGGACAAACCTCTACAGTCTTCAGCTAAGCTGTTATGATAGGGACTTGAGAAGCTCTGCAATGTGGTTTCAGGTTGTACCTGGTAGTGTGCTTTATACTCTCCTGAGCTGGCTGCAATTAGAGATAAGTTATCGGCCGTTTCTTTTGGATTAACTTGTACCATGTCTGTGTAATACGGTAGAGTCCTGCTTGCCATTTAGAAAGCAAAATGTATTCAAATGACTAGATAATAAGCCTATTAGCAATGCTAATTTAACTTATATTACCAGGGTTAAAAGCATACAGCTATTGCCAAGCCCAGGGGTGCAATTTAATGAGAAACAGCAAGAGTGAATCAGATCACAGCAAAGAGCAGTGGCTTGGCTAATCAGGGCAGACCAGAGAGGTGATGCAGGTGCTCCCCACATCTTTTATAACATGCTTCCAGAAGCATCCTTTTATGATGTACCACAAAGAGCTGCAAACTCAGACCTCAAACTGCCTGGATGGATTTCAAGGGTGTAGCAGCCTAGCAGTCAGCGCTGTGCCTGCAACAAAGCATCCCAACCAGCCCATTACTTTAAATGCTGTTCTGTGCCTGCACTGCAATCTCTGCCCACAAGCTGTAGAGTTTGCACTTGGAGTGGAGAAAACACTGGGATGCAGAATGATGACCACAAGTTTGAAAAGCAGCAGTGAGAAACTATTAACTAGTCATTTTTATGTCGAGTATTTCCTTTTGATGCTTCTTCGAAGGTGTGATCAACTGTTATGGGACCTTTTTTATGTCACTTATACCACTGCAAAGTGAAAATAAAATGCTGCCAGGTTAGAACAACAGCTCCTTGCTCCCGCTGTGGCTGCAAACAAACCTCTGCTTGAGAGGTTTACAGCAGCAGTGGTGGTGCTGGACCTCCCCAGGGAAGATGTTTTGAAGGTTAACCAAGACCAGGCTCACAGGCAAAGGCTGATCTGTTACTGCACAGCGCACCTTGAGTGGTTTCACCTCATGATCCCAGGTAACAAGAATGGGAGCGATGGGGCAAAACTGAGTCTCTCCCAGGGCAATTTTGCACTAAAATGCAGAGATCTCCTACAATAATGCTGGTTGGGAGTCTGTGGCTTGGGTGGAACAGAAAAAGTAAAGGGAATATTAAAAGAAAAATCCCAAGTTTCAATTGAAATGTATTTAATGATTAAAGAAAACTGAAGAAAGAAAGAAAAAAAAAAAGACTTTTCCTGTATAAAAAAAAAACATTTCCATTTCACAGCCAGAAAGTATCATCTGACTTTCAGTGCTCCCTGCTTTTTTTGAGGATTTACAAGTTGGCAGAATGAAACAACTCCAGGAAGTATCACTGACTGGAAAAAAAAACCCAAATTTCTGGGAGTTTTAACCATACAATGGGATGCCACACAGCATCTGCTCCTTTGGCAAACTATCACCTCACATTTGTTTTAGGACATCAACAGCTTTATTCGTTATTAAGGATTATTCACATGCCAAGGAAAGATTGGCATTTCTGAGAGAGGCTCCATGGGTTTTAGCACATGCCTCCTTATTCAGTTTATGCCAGAAATATGGCACCCACCATCCTCTTGTCCTTAAAAAGATTTGTCTCATTGATTAGCGCATGGTTTAGATCAAAACGAGGAGACAGGAACAATTCCAGTGAGTGCGAGCAGTCCCTTGTCTGAAGGATACACCTCCGGAAGTGATGAGCTGTTGATCACTTAGACAGAAACAAACCCCAAACCCTGAAAACGCTTTGAATTGAGAAAGGGATCTGATTTGCAGCTCAACACCTGACTGTCAGGTATTAGCTCCGCTTTGATTGCTGCTACCACCTTGGTGACAGATGGCACATCTCCTTGAGATCTTGAGTGCTGCTCTAATGACCCACTTCCTTGCCAATGCTCCCCCCAGCTATGTGCACCCATGGGTAAGGTAATAAAAACTTAAACAGGGGAAGTATAGATTGGATGTGAGGAAGAAATTCTTTACTGTAAGGGTGGTGAGGCACTGGAATGGGTTGCCCAGGGAAGTTGTGAATGCTCCATCCTTGGCTGTGTTCAAGGCTGGGCTGGACATAGCCTTGGCTGATGTGGTTTAGTGGGAAGAGACCCTGCCCTTGGCAGGGGGGTTGGAACTGGATTATCTTAAGGTCCTTTCCAACCCTAAGTATTCTGTGATTCTATGATTCTATAATAGGGAGAAAGATTTTTAAATCATAGATAAAAACAGGCCAGCCCTGGTCTGTGATGAACTATACATGAAATATGAGTGTTTCTTGACACAGATGCCCTCAAACCCATCATTCCTGAAGCTCTCTGCACTGAGCCCCTGGCTGCCCACAGGGTTTTACCCACAGCAAAGCTTGGCAGGCACAGAGAGGGTTTTGTCCAAACACTATCTTTGTGCCTGTCAGAACTGGCAAGACAGGTCTGCTCTTCATCAGAAAACCTGGCCAAAAGAGCAACAGAGCAGAAGATGGATCTCATCCCAAGAGGATAAGTATTTGAGCTCTATGTAAGCAAGAAATGATTCAGAAAAGGCAATAGAGGCTGACCCTTCCTGCACGGGATCCCATCTGCCATAACCCCATCCCAAGAATCTCCTTTAAACCATGACTTCATAGAACTTTTAAAACCATATGTTTGAATATTTTCATGCATATGAAGCTCTGCTTCACTGTCCTTGTAGGATAAGCCTATTAACTGATAACCTTCACTTACAAAATCAATCTTCTGGCTGCTGTAAGCATCAAAACATGAACAGTATCAAGGAAGAATGCGGGAACGTCTGCATAGCTCCAAGCCTGAGCCAAAAGCCTGTGTTCATAACTCCAAACACTTGCATGCACAAACACCTATCTCAGATTTACCCATGGAAATAGTAGATTTGAGAACACGGTGCCTTTGCCCTGCTCCCATGACCTACTCCCCTGGATGCAGCAGTGCACCCTCTCTCCTGGCCACAGCTCCTGGCTCAAACTGTGCTCACCTGCACTCAGCAGCCACTTTCACAGCTGATTGAGATGTCTCTGCCTCTGGCAGCTCTACAAAGCCACCCTTTTTGTGAGTTAGAGACCAAGCACAAACCAAGTGTGTGTCAGGCTCCAAGTTAATTCACTTCATCCACTACACAAGCAAGGACAATTTTCCCCTCTGCACACATGTAACCATGTCAAATGTTTCCCTCTCTTCACAAGGATGCTCCATTTTCACCCTTTGGCCCTCAGGATGCACTTTTGGACAGGTGACAGCATTTATCAAGCACAGCATACTCCCCCTTTCGTTAGATCAGGCACAGGAGCTTGTATTTATAGGCTTTCATGGGCTTTGCATATCTTAAATATCTTTCTGTTACTATCTACAGACCCAAAGTAATTTCCATTTGGAAGACAGCCAGAGTGTATCACGACTCCTTCATCAAGCAGGTTTAAAGTCTGTGTTCAACCCTACAGGCAGCACTGCCAAAAGCTGAGACCCAGAGGCAGGATAGGAGAGGTATATGAGCTGAGACGTCTCTAGAGGTACTGATGGCCACTTACTGAGTGTGCTAAGCAATTATTTCCATAAAGATGTGTTTATGCAGGGAGCAGCTCTATAGTATTTGCATACATGCTTGTCATGGTACTTAGTTAACTCCAGCATTGCAATACAGACAGAAGCTGCAAGAGACACCAGGAGTAGTCATGTTTGAGCCCCCAGATAAAGATAGTAACTCTAATTTAGCTTGGGGAGCCAGAGACCCTATAAACTACAGCAACATGTTTAAAGTTACAGGGTGCTTTCTGCATTGTTTAGTAAATGTCTAAAAATGAATCGTTTGAAGACACAGTACTGCGGAGTTTGGCTTATTCATGTTTATATTAGGAATCATTCATCTTTCAGAAGAAGCTATATTAGAGGCAAGAAGTCATGTATAAGGTGGGGGTAGAACCTGTTGTGCACAAGACGTGTCTGCCACGATTTGCCTGGGTAAAAGTTATTAAATTTAGTGAGATATGTTGTACTCAAGTGTTTAAATTAGAAACCTGCTCTGAGCTGAGGATCACTGATTAGACAAAGAGGGGAATAGTAATCACTTGGAGCGCTGCACACAAGGGGCGAGCAGCCACTCAGAATCCCTAATTCTTAACTTATTTATGCACTGCAAAGCCCACACACCTTAATGATTTAGATATTCTGCTTCATACCAAATGATTAAATGCTCCTCAAGCGAGCAGGCAGCCACTCACAGTCAGATCAGTCGTCTTTCAAAACAGCAACAAAGCAAGCCTGCCCCTTCCAGTTGGTGGTCTCTCTCTAGGCAAAGGCGTCTTGAAGTTGCTCCATTTCAATAGGCATCATTTGAAGGCCTGCTGTGGGTAAGTTCAAGCAGACAGCAAAGTTGTGAAGTTGCTTCTCAAGATGCAAACTGTGATGGTTATTACGTACTGTGAAAGTACCACCACATCACCGCACACAGTGACCACAGGAGAGCTGCTTCTAGAAACATAGCAAGAGTCCCCTTTATCCCAGCATCAGATCTCTATTTGTATAGGTAATGCTTGGAAAGCCTGAAGCAATGAGCTACCTATTCAAATGCATCCATAATAAGGTAACATTTCCTCACATCAGCACCTTAACCTGACCTCTTCCAAGCCCAGGAGCAGCGGCTTCCCAGTTTGACTTCAAATCTGCATCTTTCCCTGGGCTTGAATTGCAGGGGTTGAATTGCAGAAGAGGAGAGATTGAGATGAGGCAGAAGTTCTTCCCTATGAGGGTGCTGGGAAGCTGTGGCTGCCCAATCCCTGGCAGTGTTCAAGACCAGTTTGGATGGTGTTTGGAGCAATCTGCTCTAGTGGAAGGTGTCCCTGCCCATGGTAGGGGGTTGGAACTGGATGAGCTTTGGTTTGGGTTGGAAAGGACCTTATTCTGCGAGTCTCTGATGCTGGCTCTGTGGTCTGAGCCTTTTTGTTTTTCCTACACTTTTAACAGAATGCACTGCAAAGCCTGTGTTACACTGAGCTAGAGACATGCAGAACTACCCCATTATCTCTTCAGCTATCAAAGACCATTGCAATGAGCCAGGGACCCACACTGGGGTCTCAAGCTGTACAGGCTGGTAGGACACATCTCTGTCCTGTGTACATGGAGCAGATTCTCACCACCCTGCTTCTGCCCCATAAAAGTCATTGCTCAGACTCCTACCACAGGGGGAGAGAGAAGAGAAAAGCCACAACTGTCTTCCTGTGTGGCAAGTACAGATACTGCTGTTGTCTTCATGGCAATTTCTAGTGGCATCAGCAAGCACCAGGCTTGAAATCTGTTGTATCTGGGATGATCAGAGAGATCTTTGCCTGCTGTCTTTGCTGGTAGATTGTCATGTTTTACATTAATGCATGAAATCAAGAGCCCTGCCATAAAGCAGAGAAAATTTGTTGGGAAAAAAATCCCTTGTTAAATAATCCATGCAATTTTGTTTTGGATACTTCAACCAACAGCATCCCTACCCTGCAGGGAGAGTCAGGAAGGCTCCTTTAGCACAAGGGGTACAGACAGTCAGGGCTTGTACATCCTGAAGAGTATGGATGGAGGTTGCTCAGTGCAGTGGCTTCAGGAGGTGTGATGATACACATAATGTAGGGTATTTATTTCAAATGACAAGTCATGGCAGTTTTGTGTCTCACACTATTAATGCCTAAGAACAGAGCACTGGGCGCTGGGGTTTGGCTGGGCTAATGCGCGCTGTACTGTGCTATACATCTCTGTGTGAGCAACTCCAGTTACCCCAGTAGAGGCACCATTCATTACCAGCCTGTATCCTCGAGTTCCATCCACAGCATGGCAACCCCAGGAAGGGCACTTCCCAGGACTGCCTGCTCACCCCATATCGCAGGTTTGGGGGTTCAGCTGGTTGGGGTTTTGTAGTGGCTCCTTGAGTCAGTTCACTCACCACAGGGGAGGATTTGGGGTTGTGACCCTCTTTGAAACCCAGTTCACTCAGAGCATCTCCAGGGCTCCTGCCATTGTAAATAACAGAACCCCTTTGTACTTTTGGCCTTGTGTTTCTAGACAAGCCCCCATGTCCCAGCTTTCTTTATATCTCCAAGGATCCATTAGTTAATGAGTAATTGAGACCCGATTCTGGAGCAGTACCTCAGCACTCACTTGAGATCACATCACAAGGGACATGGTATTTGGCTCCCACCACAAGCATCTGTGGAAGGGAATCTCTTGAGAAAGAGCTGATGATTCTTCTGTAGTAATTACCTTCAGTGAGACGCAGTTATAACACAGCAGTGTGATACAAGCAAATGGCAAACTAGAAAGTCCCTGATATCATCATGGCCCTCCCTTCCCCCGCCATCTTCCTATCGACTAACAGGCAGATAGCTGAACAGTCAGATTAAAAAAAGAGAGAAAAAAGGTATTTTTGGATGATTTTCCAAAATACTCCCAGATCTAGCCATAAGTGTCTGAGGTGGAGTGACAGCCTCTACTATTGTTAACATCAGCACCAGAGACACGGCAAAAAGACAAATGCAATACCAGGTTTTAAAGAGAGCCCTGGGATCCGGCAACTTCGATACTTGGAAAACTGGAGGAAGCTGTGTCAAGAGCAGCATTGGCAGCAAGGAGGCAGCAGGATGGCTCCTTGCAGAGAACAGCACCATCACACAAGCAGCAGTGACCCACACAGTGATTACCTATTCCATTTAGCAGCATTCTGATGCCAAAGGGCTTCTGACAAAGCCCCTCTCAAGAGCACTTAAAGCTGCTAGGATGTCACAGGAAGAGAGGCAGTATCCTTTAATGCATTAATAAGTAGAGGGATGAAAACCCCAAACCCCATGAGATTTTGAACAAGTCCTAGCTTTCCTACAGAAGAGGGATGTACAGAGGGATCTGCACTGTTCACTGTAGTCAAAAATGGCCTAGGAAACCATGCAGAAGCAAGAGAGTTTGTAAGTGAGGCATATCAGAACAGTAAAAACTGAAGCAGGTTTTATATATGTATACATACACAGAGAGATATTTTATATATAGCTTATATATAATAAACAAACATTATAAATCTATATTGTATCTTGTATACATATAAGCCAAAATATAATGTATATTATTTTAAACATATATGCATTTGTTATATATATACACAAAACCAAATGTATACACAGCTAATGTCCATCCCCTTTACTACAGTCTTTCTCTGGGTACCAGGCCCCAGCCCTTCTCACAGGGCAGATACAGAGGGATGCAGTCAGTAATGAAACACAGCAGCATGCATGGCTCCATCGGCAGTGACAGCAGAAGCATCTCAGCGACTTAAATACATTTCTTCAGGGCAAACTGAATACCAAACCTTGAGCCTGGGACCCACTTTAGTCCCAGAAGCCAAACCCTCCTGTTCTCTCCTGGGGTATCAGCCTGGCCACATAGAGAGATAAGCAGGCACACAGCCACCCTCTGCCAAGAGCCACAAAACAACTTCCAGAAGAACCTGTAAGTGCAGCAAGTGTTTTTAGAGCTCATTACAGAGACCAGGAGTGCTGCAGCAATTGGTGCTGTGGAGCCTGAAAAGGTAACAATTTAAATGAATTTGTTTATTAGCCAATAGCTCAGGCTCCAGTCTGTTTCTTTAACAAACTGACTTGGTACTTCAATTGACCTTAAAGTGCCTGTTGGCCCCTGTTAACTCACAGTGCTCATTAGGATGCACACATCTAGACAAGATCTTGCTATGAAATAGTTGTCAGTGGCAAAATACTCCCAGATTGCAGGAGAGCAGAGAGATCGCATGGCTTTCAGCTCAAGGGAACAATCCTGCCTTTCCTAAGCTCTTAGTGCTTACAAAAAGAAGCAGCATCACCAGGCTAGACCTTCTTAAAGCTGTTGGGATGCAAGCTTTGTGCTCAAGACAGCCTTTACAATTGAATTAAGTCAAAGACGCCAACAACCCCCACACTGATTAACACCAGCATTTGTTTTCCTGCATATTAATACACCTCTGATGCAAAGAGATAGTTTACATACCTGTAAGGCAGCACAAAACAGCTCTCCCTCCTGCTCAGCACAGAAAGTCCAGCACCCCAACCACTCTCCCAAGAGATCTATAGAAAAAGGGGGTTTTCCCTTTATCAGAATTCTGAGCTGTGAAGCACACAACTGTGAGGTCCCATTTAAATCCCTAAAGCAGAGCTGCTAAATATTTTTCTGAGCTAGAAAAAGAGAGAATCAGAATGTTCCTGTTTGAAAGCTTTGTCTATAACAGCTCTGGGAAGCAGCAGATATGTCCAGAGCACGGCTATCACCTACTAAAGTTAAAAGCTAAGATCTTTGGAAGAGCTTTTCCACTGCGTTAGATGCATACATACAACACAGTAAGAAAAATGGTCTCTTCAGGCTTCAAATTCTCCAGACTCAACCTTGAGCTTCCTTCAAATCCAAAGCTCACTCTCCTGTTATATTGATGATCTCGTAACTCCCACAGAGGATTTTAATCCCTCCCAGACCCTGTACCAGGCAGCAGAGACCTCCCTCCTTCACCACAACTCTGAGGTGCTGCCTGCATGTCCCAGGACATCTGCATCTTGTCTACACCCCAGACCTCAAATACCCACCCCAGCATCCCCTGCCCCGCTGTGTTCCAATCAGCTCCCTCCTCGCTGGGTTGTGACTGCAGCAGCTCTGCAGCACTATTGCTCCTCAAGCGTCATCACCCCAAGCTAGGCATTGCCTGGGGTTTGCTACATGAATCCAGATGTATGTGGAAGAACCTTCCTTTTAACCCAGCGCTGCCACAGAGGCAGCTCTTGCCATCCTTTAACAGCGGCAAAAAGCCTGCAGTTCTCATGTGGTCTCAAGAGTGAGAAGAAATACTGAGAAAGAATTAATTGTTGTTCTTTTATCTGCTAGCTTACCCACTCTTTCCCTCACATGCACTTCAGCGCTCTCAGTGTTGCTTCACCTCAGGTTGCATTCAGCAGAAAGCTTTAGGTGCTCATTAATTAATACCTAATTTGTGTAGGCCTTTGCTTACAATTCTTATGCAAATTTCTCTCAAATTGTATTCTGTTTTCAGCTGAGCTGAATCCAAGTGCTAAAAAGCCAGAAGAGAAAAGACAAATTGAGGAGTATATGCGCAGGTAATAAAGCTCTTCTCTTCCTCAGAGGCTTGGCAATAACCTTGGGTCATGTGTACTGCAAGCATAAATTTAGGGATGAGATAAAGAGTGCTGTAATGGTTGAATCTTGCAGAACATGTGAGTTAAAAGCTGCTCTTGGAAAGAGACTATTGATAAACACTCACTGATGTGTTGGTTATTACTGCAATGTTTTTGTATAAACTCTTTCTCCTCTAGGAACAGGATGGATTTTTACTGCAGGAGGAAAGAAGAGCTTTTCATGTATAACTTAATCATTATATATGTGCCTGGCATTAGCACCACATTTGACAAAGCCACGTCTAGTACGATCTGGTTTTAATTTGGGCTCTTTATTAGTTTGTTGTAGCTGCCTAATTAAAGTTTTTCAGGGCGGTAATCAGCCTTATTATCATAGTGAGATCAGTTTAATAGGAAGGTAATTTTGCAATTTGTTTTCATTAATTAGGCAAAACCCCATAAAATCCACATAGTGGCATATAAACCCAGGGAAGCTGTGACACCGGCTACGGTATCCAAGGAAAGATGAAATTTACCTGTTGATGTTCTGTCCTTAATGTGGTTTTCACCCCTGCAGCTTTAGAAAAGCAAACTCTGTCATACAGTGCTTAATCTGAATGTCTCTACTAGGGCATGTTGTCTCCGAACAAAACCTAAAAGAGCATCGTGCAGGATGGAGGCAGATCAGCTACATCAAAAGATGTGGGAAATGAGTCAAGGTCCGTACACAGGCTTCCTTCAACAGTCTTGGGTGTCAGAGTAAATCAATCTCATTCTGCTGGGAAAAGGAATCAAAGTAATAGTGGGAGGGCTCTCTGGGCTATCTCTGGAGAATGGATGGTCTCTGGGCTGGACTCTTTCTACATGTCCCCACTGTAAGAATACTGCGACAATTTCTAGTACTAACCAGCTTTGTTGTTCAAACTCGAGCAGAGACCAAGCACACACCAGTTTATCCAAAGAGCTGTCCTACCTCTGTCTGCCTTTCCAGAGAGCTTGTATTTAGTTTTGTGATTAGTACTTAACAAGCCATCCACTCATCACATGCAGCAAGGCAAGACTTTCACCAAAGATCTTTTACTGTGGATGCTTGTTCTCCTTTGCTCTGATGATGCTAGGGTGCCCAGGTGCCAACTAGCTGCTGCGTGCAAGGATAGAAGAGCTCCTGGTATCCTGTACATAGTTTATTGATCAACTCAGGACAAGCAGGGATTGATTTTGCCCACTGATGAACCACTTCATCTGCTTGGTCTGCTGATTTTACTGTGGGGTTACAAACGTGCCCACTTGAGGAGCTGCTTCCCTCCACTCCAGATCTCCTGACCTGACAATGATTTCAGCAGCAGCTTCACAGGAGCATGTGCTGTGGTTTGTGTCTCTCTCGACTTCAACATCCAGCAGGCAGCAACCGAGAAAGCAGGATCATGGCAAGAGAAATAAAACAGAGGGGAAATCACTAATGGAAATTGGTCCCTCTGCTCCAGGGGTTGAATTATGCACGTCGGCAGGGGCTGCACCTTGTGCTACCATCTTGTGAGGGCCATCACGTACACAGGACCCCGGCCTGCCCAGAGGCCTTTGGTACTCAAGGTCCTTTTTGAGACTCCGTGGCAAGCCATTACGTGTTCACTATAGAACCCAGCTTGCATTTTATCCCAGAGAAACCAAGCACCACTTATGATTCTCTACACAGCAGAGCCTTTCCAAGTTGGCTTTTCTGGGACTTCTGAATGGGAGGAACGATGATCGAGGCACTACACCAGCTATGTACCACCAGCCTCTGCCACAGACACCCAATGCTGGGCTTGAGTCAATCCTATAAGTTTCTTTGTGTTCAGTTTGGAGGATCACAGTTCAGCTCCTCAGTATTTGCTGGATGCTGGAACTGCATCTCATGATGGTTATGCATCGCTTCAACTCACTCCTACAATAACAATGAATAAAGGCTAAGTTCCACAGCTCTGAATCTCTAACCTAAGGGCGGTTTTGTGCAGTTGGGGATTAGAGAGATATATCTGCCTGCTGAATATCATTTGCTGTTTACCTTTCCTGGAGGAGGACTCAGATCTAGGACTATAAACCCTTGCAGCAGATGAACAAAGGGAGAAGACGCAGCTTCATGGAAACCTTGTAAACCACTGACTGAAGTAAAAGTCAATGCAGAAATTAAAAGCTGTCAGTTCAGAAAGACATAACCCCACCACTGTTTCTTTGTCTGGATTCCCTGGCTGAGCTTGGAGCAGAGATTTTCTGTTTTCTAGGAGGTGTTTCACAGTGTTCCTTTGAGGCACATGAACCATTGCGCTTGGGAGAGAACATAATCATGGGACAAAGCTTTTCATCTGTTCTGTAGCGACCTCCTGAGGGGATGCTGCACGTAGTATCTTTGTTAGTCATTCCAACACTCCTTTAGAAGGTTTTCTTACCATGTAGCCACAGTTTTACTGCTACCTTGGCAGGCTGTGATGCAAACCTCTACCTCTACTTGCAAAGTGACCTGTTGCAATAACCACTAGAGTGGATGTAGCAAGAAGCTTTCCCTGACCACAACGCTTGGAAGTACACACTCATACTTGCAAAGTCTGTGCAACCACAGCAAGGTTTATTTTACATGAAAAAGTAACACAGCACTTACTTTGAGGGAGGAGGAAACAGGCACAATGTCTCAGGCTGCAAGACATCCTCAGCATTCATGATCCAGTATACCAGACAGGTCTTACTGAAGGGGCAGTAACAGAGAGACAGTCAGGAGGCATATTTCTCTTTCCTGAAAGATTTACACATGGTTGCACACATGGTGTGTGTGGTCACAGGCCCCCAGCAGAAAGCTCAACATGCAAAGCAATGCTGTGGATCACTGTAAGTCAGTGGCTGGATGTGAAATCTCACCTACAATCTGGTAGAGCATCTTAGACTGAAGCCAGCTATTCAAAACCTCCAAGTGCAGGGGGCCAGAGTTAAGGCCAGATAGAGTGTAAGAAGCCATGGGTAGGAGCTGTAAGTGTGCTGTAAGTACGAGAATAAACCTGCCTTCCTGAGCTGATACTTGGAAATGGAAGCTGAAGATCTGAGGCTGAAGCTCTCCCTGACCCCCTTTTCTCCTCTGACAGTCATTTGGAAGCTCAGGTAACTGCAGAGGTGACTCAGACTTCTAAGAACAGAACTTTAAGCTTACATGTAAAGTCTACAGAGCCTCCCAAGGGTGCTTATTCACAGCTGGACAGTGTAGCTGTACAAATCCCAACCCAAGCCCATAGAGATCAGGTTTTGACTGTGTTTCAACCTGCCTTCACTTCTAGGGGGTACCAGATATTGATGCAATGTTCACACATGCTAAGGCAGAGGAGCCTGCAGATTTCATCAGTTTATCTGCCTGCTCAACTCCTTAGCACTTGTGTGGGCTCTGCTATGAGAAATCAATGATGAATTCCCATTGCTTCCAATAGGAGCAAGCCAGAAACAAAATGAAGCACAACAGTAGCCTTTTAAGCAAGCTTTTAGCTAGCTCCCTGAGGATGTAGCCAGACATACTGTCTTTGACAGATCAGCTTCAAAGCTGTCAGTTGAGAGTGCTCAGAGCAGCCACAGCCTGAGCTAATAAAAGAGCATCCGAGTTGCAAAGTTCTGCTTACTCCTTACTATACAAAGATGCTCTTCCAAGCACGTCCTTCTGCTTTTGAGCATTGGGCAGGACTTTCAAGGACTGATGCAGATCAAGCCTTGCGCATCCTATTCACTTTGTTCAGGAACTCTTGTAGAAACCATCAAAGTGACTCTTGGAAATCCATGGACTTCCGTGCAAGGAGCCCATTGTAGATTGACATCCAGTTCCAGCTCTGCTACATGTGCTGAGCAAGGCACTTGGTTTTATTGTGCACCACTGATCTCTTCCCTACTATCTGTATATTTTTGCTATTGAGTTGTTCAGGAATTGCTTCTTACTTTGAATTTGCACTGTGTTTACCTAAAGGGGCTTTTGATGGAAGCCAGGGATTTCGAACGCTAGCTCACAGCACACTGCTACAAGAAAAAAGTTTGTATATGATGAAATGACAGAGTGAATTGATCTGATAAAAGGCTCTTAAATCATTAATTCAAACCAATGCAAAATTAAACATTTTAACAATAACAGAAACTGTGTTAGGGGCTTATTGTTTTCAAAGAGCTCTTTCTTAATCGTCTTCACAACATTGATCCTTTTGGCTATTTGTTGCAAAGGGGTGTTAGGAAATTCATGCTTTCAGAGTCACCAGTGGCTCCCAAACAAGCTTTTCAGGACTCTGCCTTGTTATCTCTACTTTAGTAATGGGAAAGCCTTCCAGGGATTTTCAGTCCATCTTTTTACTCCAGTAAAGGGGCATCAGCTGATTTTCTGAAGCTTTCAGAGATCATCTACATAGAGAAGAAAAGGGACTGAGCAATACTAGGGACACATTGTTAATATGAAGCTGTGATACCTGCATGGATGAAGTTACCAAATTAAGTCCTTATTTTGATCCAGGGTGCTTGGTCAAGGTCAGCTTCCTCAGAGGACACAAGCCCAGAAGGGATGGTCTCCAGGGGAGGTTTGCCGTCCTCATCCATCCCTGTGCTCCCATATCCCATCTCTGGGAGCTCTGATGTGCACCTCATGGGGACAGCCACCCTCACAGCACAGGTTCACCAGTCCCTCAGTGCAAGGTTTGTGGGAGATATGTGTCTATGACCAAGGAAACGGCTGCTTGTGGGTTCTGTCACTTCTTGCCACAGGTTTGATTCTTGTACCCACTATCAGAGCAAGGGACTTGGTTGATATGAGGTTTTATTTGTAGGAGGGCCATTTGTGAATGTTTGGCCATGTCCTGGCTGAGGCCAAATGCCACAGAGCAGCACCTTACCTGCTGAGCTTCATTCAAACCCCACAGCATCCATTTGCATTTCTTCTCTCAGCTCCATCCAATACAGCACAAAGACACAACCCATCTTTCTCAAAACAACTGGTTGTCGGTTTGCTGTCTTTCCTTTGCACCAAAATCCATTACATAGCATCCTCTTAGCTTCTAGGAACACTGAGAGCCTTTTTATGTCAAGAAGTTAAATCTTGTTACTCAGCTGGCATTAATTTCCTTCTTTCAACACCAATGCTTTTGATCTCTTCCTCTTAAAAAAATTATGTGCCAAAGTTTAATCATTCTTGTCTTCTCCTTTCCAGACAGGGAAGAAGGGACAATGAAAAGGGTTGCAATGTTTTGCTGGCTCAGTCAGCAGTCTTGGTAGAGGCTTGTTAAATTCTTACAGAGGACACTATCCCCAGGGTAAGGGACCTCTTTTTGTGTGCCAAAGGGGTGTCATTGGGGTAAAAGTCAGCTCTGAACAGGGATATCATAGGTAGGAGTTGAAACAAGGAGTAGGATGGTGAGCATTTAATACTGCGGCTCTGGCACTCACCAAGCCCGTGGCTGGGTAGTCAATTATCACTCAGCTCCAATACACACACGTTATTGGCCACCCTTATTCCTCACCATCATTAGCCTGGACCACTCTTAGCTCATCTGGTTTGTCCTCTTCAGAGTCTGATGAAACAACAGGCTCAGCTGACTGACATGTTTAACTAAGTCATCCCTTCAGTGCTGGTACCAGCACAGCACTGCCAAAGCAACACTGCAAATGCTGGACCTGAAATTCCTCCCATAGTAATCACTCAGTGAAAAGGTCAGCTGGAAGAGGAAATAAATACACATAATTACTTCTCTCAGGAGGGTCAGTGATAGGTTGTAAATCATACAGGATGAAGTCATTATTTACTGAAGGCTGTGATAGATTTGTAGTCACTACAGATTTTGAAAGCCATCCCTGGTATCACTCTCATGGCTGGGGTAACAGAGACCTGGGAAGCTGACTGGCCATCATGTGAACGCTGTGCCCTGAAGGGAGATGGGGCTGCATGGTTTTGAGGCAGTTTCACCATCATCTCCCCGCAATGGGGTGGGAGATGATGGAGAGGTCTGGGAGAGCACAGGCTGCCTCTCCCCAGCATTAGACTGGGCTGAGGGCTGCACCCAGATACTACCTGGTGTTGGGGCCTCAGGACCCACTGAGATCCAGTCAGCACACCATCCCAGAGCACGTACATGAAGCTCTTACCACCAACATTTCACTCCGTGGATTATTTCTATAGATGACTGAGATCAGCCAGGTTTGGACAAGACTTTATTCCATATAAAGGCATAAGCACAGAGTATCCAGGCACTCAGTGTTACCTCTGCTTGTGCTTCACGCCGGCTTTCCTTATGAAGCATCAAGCCCTTTCTTCCCCTAAAGCACTTCTCATTTTGTGGTTTTCACATTTTTGATCTGCTGCAGCAGGTCAGACATTAGAGCGAGGCTGAGTAACAAGATCATGAAGTCTTCAAAATCAATTTTGTTCTCCGGTTCCTCATCCAGGGCAGAAATGATTTCCTGGTATTTTGGTTTGTTTTCTTGGCCCTATGGAGGATTTTAAACGGGAAAAGAGAAGAAAAAAGAAATAAAAAAAATGTTAAGAAGTTATTTTTTTATTGCATCATGCATAAAGACGCATAGATAAAAATCTGTATATTCTCCTATATTCCCATTCAGGTTTTTATGCCCACATTTATATTAGTTTTTCTAAAGATATCCCAAGAAACTCAAACAGAAATATTACTGTAATCGGATAGGAGAACAACTGCTCCTCAAAGTTTACACCTGAACCCAGAATACACCTTTAAAGACACTGCGTCATGGCTGAAAATTAGGCAGGGATGATGCTGCAGCAGGTAACTGCTGGGAAAAATGGAGTCGTGTGTCATGATGGAACCAACCCACCCTCCTACCTTCATATTCAAGACATTTCTCATATATATACTGTGAACATCTCAGAAACTGTTGATTTTACAGACATAACTTCAGTAGCTTCTGTTCTTTGCCCTGTTAGACATCACTGTTGAAATGGAAGGGATTATTACAAGTATCATGTCTGTTATTTGTATTTCCTTATATATAAAAGAAACAAAAAAGCTACAGGATTTATTTTTAGCTTAATAATCTTCAAAACATCACAAACTCCAGATTTGATTGCCTATTGAAATTTTCACATCGTTTTCCATAAGGAACCTATTTTGTAACTAGCTGCTAATTCCCCCTTCCCAACCAATCATATTATTTCGTTATTCTTGGAAGCAGAGGTATTGTCAAGAATGTCCTAAACACCTTATTTACTGAGTTGAACTCTTTTTACTAGTCCCGTGCTGTTTTTTCTACCACCTTGAATACTGCCAGGGATAGAACATTCATTGCTTCTCTGAGCAGCCTGTTCCAGCGCCTCACCACCCTCACAGGAAAGAACTTCTTCCTTATATCTGACCTCAGTACCAGTATAGCCATTTCTCACCATACTAATTGCCATAAACACCTTGGGTGGGTCACTGATGGAAAGGCAATTTCTGCTCCCTTACTCTCAGCAGTCCCACCAGCAATCACCACGTTGCAACTCTGCAGCACTGGGCTGGCCCTCCTAACAGCCAGACAGTGCTCTGGCAAACTACCAAACACCTCATTAAATGCCATGGGATGACAGGACAAAGGGGAATGGCTTTAAACGAGAATAGGGTAGATTTAAGGCAGAAGTTCTTTGGAGTCGCTGAGGCGCTGGCACAGGGTGCCCAGAGAAGCTGTGGCTGCCCCATCCATACCAGCATCCAAGGGCAGGCTGGACAGGGCTTGGAGCAACCTGGTCTAGTGGAAAGTGCCCCTCCCCATGGCAGGGGTTGGAGCTGGATGAAGCTTTAAGGTCTCTTCTAATCCAAACTATTCTGTCATTCTCTGATGGCTTCTTCTGTTCATAGTCTCTTATCATCTGAAGTTGTTTTGTTTTCCTCCCCAAAATCCATATTTTAAGAAAACCCCACAAACAAGCACATCAGCTCTAATTTATTGTGCCCCTACTCCTTTAGCCCTGTTTTAGGTCCAGTATCAGCATAAAAGAGCGAATTCATTAGCAGTGTTCATACTAAATCACTGAGGTCTCATTTGACATTGCCCCATGGAGTGATGCCCAGGAGCAAAACAGAGCCTGAGGTGCCATTTCTGCACCCAGATCACCCAGCTAGTGCCACCCCACCACCACCCTCTCATCCACAGTTCCCCTCACCTGTATGAAACCCCCAAACTGGGTTTGCAGCAAGCTTTTGGTTTCACCTTTGCTGAGCTTGCCCTCGGGGTCAGCAGAGTTGTTATACACCAAAGCCACTGTAGCAAAAGCTTTCTCAAGGTCTGAACCTTTTCCTAGAGCTGGGGGGGGGGGGAGGAGGAGAAGTTATCAGCCTATCAGAAAACGTGGCATTACAATTGAAAGGAATCTGTCAGAACCATCCTAAATGGGTGGGAATCTGTGCAGTTTAATTAAAATTAGTGAGACTGAAACTGTTTATACCCACAGAGGACCTGGTCCAGATTTTATTTGGAATGGGACAGCAACACACCTCATGTCCCATGGAAACACACCCTGAGAGGAAGCTTTTGAGGCAGCAGTGCAGGGTGACACATGAGACCCATCAGGTCTACTCCTACCCCTCTTATCTTGCATCAGCTGAGGGTCTGCATGGCCTCTGCAGCTCCGCTAAATCACCAGGTTTACTGGCTAAAGACCTGAACCCAAAGAGGCAATGAATGGGTCCCCTTACCTCTTATTGATGCCAGCTGCTTGGCTATGGGTATGCTGGTAGGGAGAGAGAAGAGAGGCACAGTTATCACCTGGTGAACTGTGTGCATATATAGTTTCTCCATGAGTGAGCTTGCTCATTTCTGTTTCATTTAATCCCACAGAAACTCAGGGCTTTCCAAGGGAGACCAGCTTTTCTTCACAACTGAAAGGCAAATGGTCTTTACAAGTAGCACTCAGTATCACACAGCTCCTAATTCCTCACCTAAGCAAGTAGCCTGGAGTTGTTATTAAAGGTGCTTATTAAATAACTTTCAGAGAGGGGCATTGCAGCATCCTTTAAGCAATTTCTTTAGAACTTGAAAGAGCTTTTCAGTTTTAAGCCCATTCCCAGGGAAGAACAGAGGGGTCCATCATTCGCTGCTCACCAGTGCTCTCAGTCTGGAGCAGACATGTAGCTTTTATTTCCAGCAGGATTTACATCAGTGAGCAGCACCTCCCTGCTTCCTATTAAAACATAAACCCTGCTTACTTTAGCCAAAGTGCTGGAAATAATTACAGAGCAGCCAGTGCACAGCAGATTTTCCTTGTAACATAGGCAAATACATCCAGATAATAGACTTCAAGTCAAACAGCAGATCACCTGAGATGCAAAGAGCAAAGTGATGACTTACCGCTTGGACATGTCTGCTGCAGCCAAAGGGCTCTTTTTGGTAGGTGTAGGAGCTGGATTATTGACAGAGCACTGCTTTGTGCTGGAGACACTGGCTCTGCAGCCACACATCTCGAGGCCAGGGTGTTTGTGATCTCTAAGCAACTCGTGTAATAGCAAACAGGTGAATTCAAGCTCTGCCCTGTGGAAGCTTGCAGCCCCGCCTTATCAATAATGGAAGCAGTACCTGGTGATCATGGAGCTGGTTAAACACATGGGTCTAAAGCAAGCCTTGTTGACAAGTAGCATGGCTTTGATTTGATGTGAGAATTTGACAGAAGCAAGCCAAATTAATGGAGCCTGAATCCTCTTAGACCTGTAGGTATGTAACTGGATCAGCAATAACTTAAGAACCTGAATCCATTGAGCTATACACAGTATCATTTCAATGGGAAATGTTTCTAGTGTGGGCTAATGTAACTTTCCCAAAGCTGTAAAGTGAGTAGTTCCAATAGGTAGTCAGAAATCCCACTTCCTGACCTAGCATTTATCCCAGGCGAGCACACTCCTGCTCTAATATTTATTCCCCAGCAGAACAGAGATCTGTTCTTCCTCTGAACCTCTTGCAAAGCAGCATCCAGCACAGAGCCTCTGCTTTGGTTTCTAGGTGAGTGGATACTACCTGCTTCCAAAAGTAGCACGGAGCCATATGGCAGAGCAGTTGCATGTTGAGGAACTGGAAGAGCTCTGATGAACTTTGCTATTTATTGGCACAGATATTGCTTTTAAAAAACACACAGCTTGTCACACTGCCTATCTTGATGCATGGAAACCCAAAAGGTCTAGATGGGATAACTTGAACGTAAAAGACCAAGCAGCCCTTTTAATCCCAGGGTGGTCAGTTAATAGGTAGTGACTTCAACTACCTCACCCAGCTCATCATTCCTGGTGGAAGAATACACGGCTGATGCTAAAACTACCCAGGATGAGACTTTATGTAACAGGACATGCAAAGGAGGCTGCAACAGATGGCCTGGAGAATTAAAATGTTTTCCTCAGTTAGTAGAAGCTAAATTACTGACGACTAATGAATAAGGATGTTCACCACCTTACTGTTCCTGGATTTTAATTATCTTAAAAAGCATGGGAAAAGAGAACCTTTAATTTTCCATCCGAGAGTGTCATTACTCAAACAATTCAGAGCCTTTTTCTGAGAGGTTTAAGCTGTCTTAGATCTCTAGTGCATTCTTTAGGACTGGCTCATGAATAAAACAGAGCCTGTAATTGCAATGACGCAGCCAAAACACATATAATCAATGCTCATTATCCCATCAATTAACACACTAAAATTAAACAAGAATTCAGGCTTAGTAATCTGCCATCAGCTAGGAAAAAAAAAAAGAGAGTCTTGATATCATGTTGAAGTGATAATTCCCTTTCACATCTGTTGAACCATACAAGGAGGCATGAAAAGCCTTACATCCCTCTTAATCCGCAGGATGGTGATGTTTGGTCTTAGCGTCCAAGGTAAAAATGAGAATAAGAAGCAGTCTGCTGCACATTTATCAGCTACAAGCACTGCTGTGAGCTGACTGCAAACCAAACCCTCTGTGCTTTGAGCTCTTTCCACCATATATCAGATTTCAGCTCACAGCCTTTTTAACCTAACTGACTCCTGAGAACCTGAGCTCTAAACCAGGTGATTTGCTTTGCTTAGGTAGTAAGAAGTTCAAGCAAGCCCAGGGTGAGTTATCCCTCTAGGATACACTAATCAGCATATGCAAGAGTGTTAGTGCCTAACAGATCAAGGGTAGCATAAGTATAACCCTTGCTTTTGCAGATGATCAGCTTCAAAGATGGCAAGAGTTTGACTGTATGTGTTGCTCGAGTATTCTGGTCAGCAAAGTGTGCAGGGAGCCATCCCATCTGCTCTCTATCTATTTTTATACACACTATTTATGTTTGAAATATCCAGGTGCTTTTATTGGTCAATTTTTAGCATGTTTCACACATTAACAATATTGTCTGCCCAAATAAACAATCTGACACCTAAAACTGAAAAATCTTTACGGGCATTTTACATAAACAATTGCCACTACAAAAAGCTTCACTTTCAGTATTTCCCCAGAGTTTTCTTACCCTTTTTAAAGTACTGTGTGCACTTCAGGAAGTCTTATGTTGCAAAACAGTTGTGCGTGATGGAGCCCTGGCTCCCTTAGAGATGACCCTACAGCACTGGGCAGGTGTGGGCATGCCCAGGGAGGAGGCAGAGACACAAGGGAATTCCTAAACCAGGAGTTCCAGTCACACCATTAACCGCTCAAATTTCATTCCTTCAGCTGACCCTTCAGCAAATGCAGAGTGATGCTAACTTGCATGCAAGGAGGAAAACCACTTCCATCCCTGGCAGCGTTCAAGGACAGGTTGGATGGGGCTTGGGTCAACCTGCTCTAATGGAAGGTTTCCCTGCCCATGGCAGGGGGTTGGAAATTGGTGAGCTTTAAGGTCCCTTCCAACCAGAACCAGTCTGTGATTCCATGATGATTCTTTGCATGGCTTGATTTCTTTGTGACCAGAATATGGTCATTTTGATCGTACATGATATGTTAACTTTTTTCCACAGACCAAGACTGAGAAGCCCCCCACATCATCTTAGCCCAAAATAGAACTGGCTGTCACAGCCTAATACCATTTTCCTTTTGCTCCATCCCTTTGAAATCAATTACTTAATATGGGAAAAGCTAGCAGAAGCAGCAGGTTTAATGTGCTTGCTGCGACTGGTCTCAACACCAGCAACAACCTGTGGTGCCCCCACTGGGGAATGACCTTCTTCTGTTCTGCATGGTGGCATGCAAAGAGGAGACACAACCCAGCACAGGACAACGGAGGATTTAACCAGCTGTAGGGATTAATATCCCTGCTGTTGCAACAAGCGGTCTGCTTTCCACAAATCTAAGTGAACAAATGGCCACTGTACCCCTCTGGTCACAGAGCCCAGCTGGCTCCTGCTCACCAGTCACTGGTTTATCCATGTTAATGTACTGCCAAGCATCCTGAGAAGGAAGATAAATAAATTGGTCCAGGAGGATAAATAAAATCAGAATGTTTCCTAGTCATTTGTTCCTCCATCACCATGCCTTTGGGGTGGATGCTGCTGCTTCCATTCATGCTGAGGTAGCTTAAATGATGATCTGTGTGTCCCAGGAATACTTTCATCTTGGATACCACCATTTTATAAACAATATCTGTTCATAGTCGATTTGATTTTGCCCAAGGGTGAAATCTGCACCAGTGTTCATCTTCCTCCGTTGGGCTGGGTGCAGTTTGATGGCTGGTGCCTGATGATGAAGCTGGGATCAGCACTTCTCTAGGTAATGCCAAATGCTGGCACGCTCAATGGGTCTGTGCAGGGGTTGAGGTGAGAGGAATACCTTGCTGGGAGGCATGGATAGGTCAGCCCATGTCCCCTTCCACACACATATAAGATAATTCAGACTGACAGTTACCTCAGGGGTCATGAATCATTCAAATATGAATCCTATTCCTGAGAGAAGAGCTGGTAAAATGTCATTTAAGAAAAGCCACTAGAACTGGTCTGTCTGCAGGGAAACATCATTTGGCATCTCTTATCCAGGCGTTTTTCAGACATGGTGCAGCACTTTTGGCCAAAATATGCTTGTGCCTCGTATGGGGGCTGTCAGGGAGCACAGTGGCTGTGTGCAAGCATCCAACTCTTCCAGTTTCTCTAACAAGGATGAGCCCAGTGTTCTTAGTACAGAATTCATTTTCAGAAGGATGCCTGAAAATACACTAACAGAATAATTTTTCCTTTGAGCAATGCTTTATTATAGGACTTTTAGACTTTAAAAAGACAGCTATAAAACCCCGAAATGTTATTAAAGAAGGACATAACAAGAAAAATGCAAGAAATGAAAACTGGTAGATAAATGCAATAAATGGGGTGCATCCCTTCTGAACTATTAAAATTTCACATTGAAATGTTAAGGTCTCCATACTAAGGATGTATGGCATTGAAAAATGGTGGGATGATCAGCACCACATATTAATACCATCCATTCACATTCATAAAGATTTTGACTCATATCTAGCTTAAAACTAGTAAACAGAGGACTAAATGCTTATGACATGGTATGGCATAATAGGGGAAGAACTTCTCCAGAAAGGATGGAACAATACATGGTACTTTCTACTCAGTATTTCTTCATCTGTCTGAAACATTAATTGTGAAACTCTGGAGATGATGTCAGGAACAGACTATAGGCAGGTGCTATGTGGGTTGCATGTGACTTCCTCTGTCATCAGTACATCAGCATTCAGCCAAGAATACTTCAGGGCTAGAGCCCGAATTGCTCATTCAAATTGAGAGCACATACAGATTGGAAATAATGAACCTAATCAGGTCAGGCAACTGTAATATGAATTCATGCAACATGAGCACAAACTTCCTCCAAGTCCTGGCCATCACTAAGACTCTGTTGCAGGCAGCTCAATAGCCATGGTGAAGGAGATTTGATCGGGAAAGTATTGCACAACAAGAAAATACCTTGTCTAGTGAGGGCATAGCCCTGTGGGCTGCATTTGCATCTGAACTTCTCCTTGGCTACTTGATGTGGGGGCAGGGAACAAAGCAGGCTGCAAAGCCACTGCCTACCCAGAGTCGTGCTCCCTGCTCTCCCCATGATGCTGTAGCTCTGCAAAGTGCATCCTTCTCCAGCCAAAAGCAATGGGGAAACCCTAAGTTGAAATGTGAGCATGATTCCTCTAGCTTGGCTTCTGAGTTGCCTGGCGAGAAAGTCTCACTTCTTCTGCCACACTCTCAGAGGTACCTGAGAGTAAACAGCTCTTCTCCACATCTTTACACTTGATAATGCAAATATTCTCCCATCCTGGGTAGCTGGGCTATAAAGAGAAACACATGGGAAAACAGGAGGGACAGCACACAAGATCAAGAAACATGTTTTTTTTTTTCTCCCAGGCTGACCTAGTTATTCAACACACTGGCAGAGATACTCACTAATGATGAAGTGGGAAAGCAATCAGCCTGCCAGCGGCAGTTTCACGGGGGATGCTCAAGTGTACTTAGCTATTTGTCTTAAGCCCAGGAAACATCAAATACAGGCTTTTCCATCTTGTAGCTCAACACTTTGCTATACCATCGCTATTTGTAGTTCAAATAAACCTCCAATTTCTCAGTGATTTCCAAGGGATGTGATAAGAGTTGAATCCAGGGGAACACAGAGGAAACATTCAATACACTTTCTTATATAACACAGGCAAGTGCATGCATAATTTTTTTTCTCACTGTTGCTACTGTTATATACTATGTTATTATGAGAAGCTATAGGTAAAGAGATTTTTCATCGTTCCTAATTCACAGTGAGGACTACAGCCCTCAAAGTATAACAGCCAGCTCAATTGTTCTGCTTGGCAGTAGGAAGCTGAGGTACCTGTGAAGCTATGAGTGAAGCAAAGGACAAGTCTCTTGAAAACAAGTGCCTCCTTCACTACTTCTGTCAACTTTTCCACCAGCGGTGCCCTTCATGAGAAAATCTTAGATTTGTTACACAAATAATAACCCAAATAAGTAATTCTGTCCCAAATCTTGTATTAGAAACTGCCCTCTCTCCAGAGGTGTCAACTCCTAAGGGTTTGAAAGCTGCAGTTCCTGTGCTCACAGAGTTACACAAGAATTTCAGCTTGTTTGAAATGCAGGAATGAACCTAAGCAAAACTCATGTTTCTAACCTTCAGCATTGCATAGGATAGTCTGGAAATGGGACCATGTTGATTTGGAAGTTCATGAAGAGAAAGCTAGTTAACACAAAAAGCTCTATTTCTGGCAGGAAGGCTTAGATAAACCTTGGGATATTCCTTATTAACTAATAGAAAGTGGATTTAAAACAAAAAATGTAAGACTTACCTAAAAGGTAAGGGGGCATGAAGAGCACACATTCCATCCCCATCTCTTGCACGCACACAGATTTTATTTTCTCCTCGCTTACTTTTATCAAACTTAACCAAAACTTAAAAAAATAAAGAATAAAAGAACTGAGAGCCAGAATTATTTTGTCATTGACCTGGAGAATTGTATTTGCTCCCATTTGGAACACCAGGACATTGTGATATTCCAATATATATAGTTTGTCCTCTCTTCATCTGAAACATGGCTTTCCAGCAATACAGAGAAGTGGAATATGTAAGCAAAGTGCTAGGCCAGTCTTATTGACAGATGGAAAGAGATGTAAAAAGGCAGGTAGGTATTACATTGCACAGGTTTAATTTTTCTGTATTAAACTTATGATGCTGACATTTAATGACCAGTATCTGTAGAAGCATTGTACTCCACTGTACGTTAAAACAACCCTCATTAAAGTGTTGAAAACCAGCAAGAATATGACCAATAAGGTCAAGCAAAGGAATAGTTATCTATCTTTAATAGTTATCTTAGTTATTTTGCAGAGACATTTTAATATTAACATACTCTGAAAGCATGCATTGTATGCAATAACTTTATTAGGATCAAATAGATATCACAATATAGATTCATCCACCGAGTAGCCATAAATTGGTTACAACAATCAGAGAAGAGACTAAGTTGTTTTAAGCTAAGATGCTTTCAACATTACAGCTCATACAATAAGATTATATACTGATACACTTTGATTTAGAAATGCAGATGATCAGTTTTGGAAACTTTATTGTGCTTCAAGCTTTTGCTTGTGTCAATGCATCTCATAAGCTGTAGTGAGGAAGGAATGAATTTCCCAGGGAGAGATCCAAATGGGCCACAATTCTGGCTTTGGCTATTTCAGGGTGAGTTCCTCTGAGCCTGGGTTATTTGGTCAATCCAGTTACATTCTGCAGTAGCACCAAGCTAGTGCTCAGAGCAGCAACCTAACAGAGGGAGATCTGACAATCTTCAAACAACATGGATGGAAAGGTTTGGATATTATAAGAGGGCATAAAGGAATATTTATGCTTTCTAAGGTCACAACAATGCTTGTGGTTTGTATGTTTTGCTGTGTTAAGCAACAGTGCATTTTCACATAGATTTGTATACTGATATCTGCACCTCTGTTATCTTAGTTAAATAGATACCTTTGTAAACATATAACACAGTTACTTGGTCCTTAATTCTCCACAGCTCACATTAAAAGATTCACAAAACATCCATAGAAATAGTGATTTTATAGAATGCTTAGCTAAGTTAAATGGAATAAACATTGGTCACGTACCATACATACTACTGAATGCTATTTCAAAGAAAAACATCTTAGTTACAAAGCATTCAGAACTTGGGTAAGCCATATATTCAACTCTGCAAAATATATATAAAAGATGCATACTTCTTTTAAACACACATTTAACAAAATGTAGTGGCAGAAATCGAGAAGTTCCATTTACACAGTCCAGACATTTGGTAGTATGAAACTGCTTATCCATGCACTAAATTACAGATGTCTCAGATAACTGAAATGATAGTGCAATCTTCTGAACTCAAAAGGTATTACCAGAACAAAGGCTCTGAAGAGTCACAGACAGGCATTTTTGAGAATTTAGGTGCAATGTTACATGCATGGATATACAGAATAATCTGTAGAAATAATAGTAAAACACTCTTGTTTTTCACCAAAATGCAGAAGGAAATTCAATTATATTATGCATATTACATACTACAGACTTGAGGCTACAAAATGTTTCTACCATCTCAACACATACAAAACTACCGTAAGGTTATCTCTACAGTACATACTACAAGACCGACTTCAGGTCACCACCAGCAATGAGCATATGCCCTGTATCTGGCTAGTCAGGGGTAGAAAAGGCCATCTCCAGCCCACTGGCCACCTCAAAAAGTAGGCTTAGACCTTCCATCGACATTAAAGAGCATGTTGTAGTACTAATTTATGTAAAACCCTTAAAAACCTGGGGCCACCGAAACTTGAGACCTGTTAAACTCTCTACACATGAGGGATACAAGAGCTTGTTCTGTGTGACCCCTATATTTGATTAGCGAAGGAGGTTGGCCCACTCTGGCCATAGCTCTGGGACTGGCCATATTCACCCACCTGGCTGTAGGAGCCTGGCTGGTTGTAGCCACCAGCCGGCCCATAGCTGTCTTGGTTGTAACCACCTTGGTTATAGCCACTGGGTTGCTTCTCCACGGTGTCCTGAGCATGCCGCTGGCCCGAGGAATGCCAGCCTGTCTCCTTAAACACAAACCAAATGTTGCCTGCCCAGAGGATAAAGTTCAAGAAGCCAAAGACCTAAAAGGGAAGAAGAGGAGCTGGTCACCCAACAGCCAGGGTCTCACAGCCCAGACTAAATGTTATGGACCCTGCACCATCCTGGGAGAAGTCAGTGCTGCTCCAAGTTCATCCTGTGCCCAAAACATGCTGGAAAATCTTTTCAGCTTTGGAGCAATTTCTCAAATTCACCTCCCTTAACTCACTCCATCTTACAAGGGGTTTGGTCTTATTTTTGTTTCCATGGTTTTAGGCCAAATATTTTTATGTTTGTAATTATTATCTAGTTTAAAGAAACTATGGAAAAATAAAATAGAAGGAAAATAAAGTGAGATATTAATTGATCAGCTCCTGGAGGGGCTTGTTGAGTGTGTATTCTTTTTCAACATTCCAAAGATCAATTTTTTGTTGATTTTCAAGGATTTAGAAACTTTTAGGCACAAAACCTTCTCAGGGTTTGCAGAAGTTTCAGATCCTCTTTCAAAGTGTTGCAGGAAGCAAGTTAAAAGTAGACAGGCCACCCAATGCACTCGGACAGATGCTCTGCTTTCTCCCCATCCCAAACCTGAATGGTCATCCCACTGCTGCTCCACAGCAGATAGCTGTAATGAGTCAAGCTCTGCCTTTCCTTGCAGCAAGACTGTACTTCCAATTAAATCATGTCAGCTAACTGATTTACACCAGCTGATTTAGGTCAAAACATGAGTAAAAGAAGGGAAAACACATTTGCAAGGTAAGGGTGAAAAGTAGCGGTCAGTCACTTACAACCGAAGTATTGAGGCTTGACATAACAGGACTGCGAACAGGCAAGCATTTGTTGGACTGCTGTTTGCAGGCAGACATCAGCAGCAGCACTTCTTCTGGGTCGGTTGCAATCTTTACATCAGACAGTCCTTTAGCCCAAGCAGATGAGCTCACTAGCCACAAGAATGAGAAGACCACTGTCACAATGAAATCCTAGAAGACAAATTAGTTAGAAGTATTATACTGGTGTGTCCATTGGGAAGAAAAGAACATTAAAAATCACCAGAAAACTGACAGCTTGCATCAGAGGAGACAAAAAAACAAGACCAAGAGCTTTTTATTTTGTGGAAAGTTGTAATTTATAGTCATCGTTTACAGAGATGATTTTCAGAAGTGCTAGATGTGCCTAATGGGACAGAAACCTTTGGCTGCCATCCAGCCTTGAGCCAGATTCCCATAAACATGTGGCTGGTACCCAGGATGTTGTGCTGCCCTGGAAATTTGGCTATTCACAGCACCTGGCTGATGAATTGGGATTATAAAAGATATAGATGCCTGGAAAGGAGCTGGGCCCTTGTGAGGGCTGGGTCTCTCCCTGGGTGCTCCTACAGACATCCAGGGTGGGTTTCCAATAGGAAATGTTTCCATCTGTGGCAGCACCACAGGGAAAACCTGAAACTGGCTAATCCTCAGCTACCAGATGAGGTGTTTTCTCACGGCTACAGGTAAGGCCAAGTGTCCTTGCTGCACGAGTCATGCAGCCATTAATCGTCACAAGTGAACATATAAACAGCAAGACTTGCCAAGCGCAGAGACTCCTCAGCTCCTCTCTGTCCTGGTAAAGCATTTGCTCGATTCCCATCATCCATGTGAAAAGAGGGGAGAAGGGGTGGTAGTCCCTCCAGAATCCAACACCCCCAAGCAGCTCAGCTCTGAACCACTCTGCTCACTTTTCCCTTGAAAGACTCTCAGGAGCACACGCAGGCATAAACTTCTCCCTGTCTTAGCCAGAACAAGTGGCCAAGTGATACTGTTGTTGTGTGGGTTTGGGGGGAAAGGAGGGAGGAAGTGTGATTTTTCAAGCTTTCTTGTGTCTTGCTAAAACAGAAGAGCCTTTCTGCTGTCATATTTCATCCCATCTGTCAGCCCACAACAGATGGTAGAGGTGCCAAAGTCTAACGTACCACTAACTGCATCGCCGCGTCTTGATATCCCACCTCCCATGGGGACTGCTTCCCTTTCCCCCTTACAAAGTAAAGGTGTACATGGAAGGAAGAGAAAACAGTCATTAAGAACAAGCATTTTGGGTTGCTGAGCAAAGAAATAAGTGATCCCTAGGAAGTACTCTCATCTACAAGCACACCTGACATCTGGGGAAGGAACTCTCCGCAGCACTGCAGGAATGGAGGACATGATGGAAGAGACATCAGTCAATAAACCAGCCGCAAAAGAGAGCCATGAACAAAGGATTTCTCTGCTCACACAGATGGGATTATATTAACTGTGCTTAGACGCTTTCCCAAAGGATACAGCCTTCTCTTTCAACAGTGCCACAGTTCTTTTCCTGCAGGCCTGTGTCTGCCACCAAGCTTTGAGATCCTCTGACCTCCCTTCATGCTGCCTAAATGAGCTCTCTTGAAGATCGTGAAGCCTAGGAGCTGACAACTATCTTGACACGCAAAGAGACCCTGTGTAGGCAGAGGCATATAGCCCAAAGTAATAATTCTTCTTAAGGAGATTTCCAGCAGAAGAAATTATTGTATCTTATATGTCCTGGCAGTAACTGACTGAGAAACAGAGTTCTAGAGGCAACTGTTCAATTGCAAACATGTCCTAAAAATTCCAGCTGGTAGAAACACCAGATATTCACTGAGTTGTGGATTATGATGGGATACCCTTTGTATTTGCTATGAGGCTTGACATGTTATGGATGTTAAGCCCTTGTATAGGCTCTGATTGATACAACAGAGAGGCACACACCAGTGTTTCGGGGAATACATTTTTTAAATGCCAAGCAATTCTCCCTCAATGCCACTTCGTTTTTAGACTCTGCCAGCTAAATCAAGCTCTACAGTCAGTGCATTGGCAATGACAATAAAGTAAATGCTGAACAGCAGGTAGAAATTTGAAGCAGAGAAAAATCGACCCAAACTAACAGAGTGTAGGAGCTTGAACTTGTTAAACAGAAGGAAGTTTTAAAAGTGAGCAAAGTTCTTCAGGTAGGAGACAGCAGCGGGGGTTTACCAGATCCTCACCCCATGTTAGTGATGCATTCGCACAACTCGTGGCACAAATGACTGCCATTTGCAAAAGTCCCTCACTCTAACTGCTGGTAGCTCATGTCTCTGCTAGAAACACGCAATAGGACTGGGCAGTTGATGGGCTGATCCTAAATGGACTAAGTATTTGGTGTTATTTCTCCACCTCATTTCATCCTTCAGCTTTCTACTGACTTCCTCTGCTCCCCTGTGCCAGGATGTCCACACAAAACCTAACCCTGCCCAATCTGCCACTAGTTTCCCTATTTAGGAGAACTTGGGAAAAGGGTCTCTGCTCCTTGGGGGCCAAGCTAATCCCTTTTATAGAGGAACACCCCAAAACTGTGAAGTCTGGCTGGGTGCAAGAAGCACACTAAGCCAAAAGGGGAAGATCGCACACTGGGACTTAAAGAAAAAAACATGCAGCCTGTCCACTATCCGGCCAACAGCTGATCAAGATGATTGATTTAGATTAGGGGGATATTTAGATTAGATATTATGTAGATTTGGATTAAATATTAGGAAGAGGTTGCGCAGAGAAGCTGCAGCTGCCCCATCCCTGGCAGTGCTCAAGGCCAGGTAGGACGGGGCTTGGAGCAACCTGCACTAGTGGAAGCTGTCCTTGCCCGTGGCAGGGGTTTGGAACTGGATGAGCTCTAAGGTTCCTTCCAACCCAAATCAGTCTGGGATTCCATGATTCCATAGGAGAGAAAGGCCAATGAAACACCAGGATTTTTCCCACAGGTGCTCTAACCAAGGCTATGCAGCTGGACTCAGGCTCTCGGAGGATTTGTTCCATCTTCTGTGTGCTGTGCAAGAAGCAAAATCTGACTACAGCAAACTTGTGTCTTCCTATTTGTTTCAAACATTTGCTAACCTTCAGCTTTGACTGGAACTTGAACCTCTCTTGTTTTCAAGTGGGTTTGCATTTCTGGCTGAACACTTTCACAGCTCTGGGTGGAACAGAGTTACAAGATAATGACATGCTGAGAATAAAAGTGAATTTCAAGCTAAGTTGTTCTGTGGCTTAATGTCTATCTGGGGGATTTCACTCGGTAATTAAAGCCAGAGCATCTGCATACTAAAACAAATCTTGCATTTGAATGTTTAAAAACCCTATAGCACGAGTAAATTTTCTTTTTCCTTTGGAACAAAGGAATTTTTATAGTTGCTCGCTTGAAATGGTGTCTACAGATCTCTTCAGTGTGTATTGTTGTATAGTTAAGCTACGCTCCTAATTGCAAAGTTCCTTTCTCAGATCTCAGCTGGAATACTTTGGTCTGCCTACAGGTGCCTTTGGGAAGGAGGCAAAATAGGAGAATGCAGGAGAAAGAAGAAAACAAGATTTAAAATATGCTGAATGTCCAAAAAGGGAGTTTTTAACAGCCTGAAGTATGTTTAACAAAAAAAAAAAACCCTCAAACACTGTTGCCTTTTTCAAGTTGAAACTTGCTCTTACTGAGATTGCCAAAAATGCCTGTTTGGAAGAATTTTATATATTATGTTATAGAATAGAACTGTGAATGCCTTTTCTTTTCATGGTGACTAAAGCGTTTCTCCTTGCTATCAAGCTAGCAGCTTTTGCAAAACGCCTGTCTCTGGAGGCGCAGTCACTTAAGTCTCATAAGCACAGTTTCAGATCCCCAGTGCCCAACACAATCTCACCCAGCCAAAAGCATCTGCAGAAGCTGTTTGTTCACTTGGAAAGGTGATGTGTTTCATCTGCTCTGAGCTGTTTGGTGGATTCAGCAAACCCCACGGTGCTGTAACACAGGTCCCTGCACGCACCCCATGCCCTACTCTCCCTCCTACACAGTGTGGCCCAAGTTTGGCAAGACAGTCCTGGGCTGTTATGCTTGAAAACATGCAAAGCCTCAGCTCTGGCCTGGCTGGAGGGCCCTGGCATCCCTGCAGCACCTGCCTGTCCTCCTCCCTTGCTCCACTGCCGTTGCTAGCCCTGTAACTGGCTTTCACGCAGGGCTGTCAGTGCCTCTCCACAACGTTTCCATCCCCTAATGCTCATGTTACAAAACCTTTCCATGTGACAAAATCCTCTCGTGCACTCACTGCAAACAAGGGAAGAAAGCAGAAATCCATGAACTCTCCTAACAGAGCACGTCTAGCCCAGCAGCACTGCCAACAGGTTTCATGGAGAGCCACACGGGAACAGAAGGAGTTTCCTGTACCCCATAAAGCCCAAACTCCTCAGAAGATTCATTTTCATGGTTCAAACTGACCTAAAAGTTCAAGAACAACCCCAGTGAGAGGCACAGCCCCTGCCCCAGCCTGGGGATGCGGTCAAGAGCAGGCGGCTGCAGACAACCACAGAATGCAGAAAATGCCTTCCTCCAGTGGCATTTTAGCTCTTTGCTGGCCTGAACAAGCTCCCACCCCAAATTTTCTGCGGAATGAAGCTTTGGAAGAATTATATGATTACTACAAGTATTGTATGGCCCTGCAAGCTTGTTTCTGGCAACGATGTGCACAGCACTTTGGGAGGCACCAGCATGCACGGCGAGGGCACTGTGGTTTTGTTTCAGGAATTAGATCAAAACAGTGCACTGAAACAGCTCTTTGAAATGCAAAAAAATTAGTCAGATTATTATAATTTCATTTTTCAACTGTGAAGGATTCAATCTCTGCTTTTACAGGTTGCTCTTTATTCTTTCCCTATTTATTTTTTGGAAAGCTGGACAGAAGGGAGGAAACAAAAGATATTTAATCAAAGGCATCTCCAAAGAACAGAGTAGAGGTGTACTTAGCTCATTTGGTCCACAATATATGTAAAGAACTAAATGCTTTTTTGCTTAATGTGATAATTCACAGGACTACAGATGCAAAGAAAAGATCTCATCTTCTCACATGTAAGCATCTTTATACACTGTAAAAATGAGATTCTCAAGAAATCACTATAAAAATTAAATACCTCATTTCAGGGCTATGTCAGTCACTTTGCTGAATCATTTTATGCTTTTATATTAATTTATTAGAATACAAGTAAAGTGGCTTGCATTATACATGAATGCATGTGTTTTTTTTCATGGCTAATCCATAACTTCCCAAAGACAAACCTGAAGGAACATAGAGGCAGAATTTCAGAGTGTGGGTTTTAAATGAAGCATATGGGGTACAGAAACTGTGGAAAAAGTAAGAAGCCTGAGTGATGGGTGCACATTGCTGTGACTATTCTGTCCTATTTTCCCACTCCAGAGATATATGGAAGCATCTTTCTTTGATCTGCTAAAACTACAGGACAAGACTAACTGTTGGGTTGGTTACTCTCCACTTGCAAGCAGCTGCAAACACATAGATCCAAAGCAGGGCACCAAGACACAGGTGCTTGGGGTGGCAGTCCCAGGGTGCAGCTCATGTCTGCTCTCATTGCAAACCAGCAATGTCTTTCCTGGATATGTAGTGTTACACAAGTGGAAATCAGCTTCGGTTGATTTGAGAGATGAAGATACACTGAAAACGGGTGAGGTTTTGTACATCACATTCATTAAAATGAAGTTTCCATCTTCAATTAATTTCTTTAAAGAGTTTCTGGCTCATTAGCAGTGATCAGTCATTTGAGAGCTTGCACTTGTGCCCACAGCTCCTTGCTGTATACGTGCATCGGGCAGGAGCTTGCAACTCAAATCCCAGCTGCGGTTTGCAGAGCTCAGAAGCACACTGCACATGTCTATTAGGTGTTTAATCCCTAGTAAACTGCTCCTTGTTCCTTCAGGAATTGGGAATAAAGGTCCTCTCTAATGTTTCTCTAGTATGAACACCCTCGAATAACCACTCCATGGAGCCAGTGGAGCAAGGTGGGGGGTGCACATGGCAAGACCTTGGTGTGGACAGCCCTATGGAAAGGGAAGACTCCCACCTCCATTACGAATGAATAGCACAACACGGACCCTCTGACCAGAAGGAAAATTTTATCCCCAAAACCTTACAGGCAATGTTAGCAACAGACATGGCTCCCTGCACAGTGAATAAAACATGGCAGCGCCACCCAAGCAGCCATGGAAGGAGTTAATGGATTCTCCTGCTGGAAATATTTCCTTGCCATGATGTCTCACTTCCCACCAAACACTGAAATATTTTTCCACAGTTAAAGTGATGCTTTGGTGAGATCTCAGCACATGCATTTGGGTTTCCCTGTATCGTAAGTACCAAGCAAGGTAAACCTGAGATTTGTGACTGAAATTTTCTCTTTCTCATGATTTTGTGGTCATGAAATTCTTTATAATCATATACTCTGCATCTAGCTGGTTGTGCACCGATAGTCCTCTTAGTTCCTGTGCAAGGATTTCTTGGAAAAACACATAAAATCTCAAGTGAAAGGTTTTCTTTCCTCTCTCTTCTTCTCCTGTCATACTCATTCAAATCCTAAAAATTCATCAGGAGGAAAGGCAGCCAGCTCTGCAAGGGTGTTGCTTAAAGGCAGATGTCATCCCAGACTGAGTATCTCAAGCCAAAAGGAAATACAAGGCTTAACATGAGAATGGCTTTAAATATGAAACTGTGATCGGTCACTGTCACAGAAGCAAGGAAAGATGAAACTATCAGCTTCTAGCTCTTCACTGAGAGGTAAAAGAATGGTGGTCTGGAAATGAAACTGCATGAAACGTGGATCTTGCCTGGTGATGAAGGAGTGAGGGCTGCCCAGCCTCCTGCACTGACACATGTCAGGAATGCTGGCTGGGCTCCTGCAGGCACAAAAGCACCTCAGATTTCTGCAGCACTTTTCTCCGGGAGGAACAATCTCATGGGTGAGACATACTCACACTTCTGATCCGTTATACGTGTGATCTTGCTGGGTATGTCAGCTCAGTGTAGCATCTGCCTGGAGCTGGAAGATGCATCGCCTCCCTTGCACAACACATTGCATCCCTTAGGTGATGCCTGCAGCCATGGTGCTCTGGGTTCAGCAGTAGCAGTCATTTTTCTCCTTCTTAGTAGCTGGTGCAGTGCTGTGGTTTTGACTTTCAGCCTCGGAACAGCACTGATAACACCGATGGTTTTAGCTACTGCTTAGTAATGTTTACTCTGACCAAGGACTTTCTGAGCCTCATGCTCTGTTAAGGAGGAGGGGAAGCCAGGAGGAAGCAGACATGACACCTGATCCAAACTGACCAAAGAGGTATTCCATATCACAACACATCATGCCCAGTGTATAAACTGGGGGCAGTTACCCAGAAGGATGAGATCACTGCTAGGTCAGGCTGGGTATCAGTTGGCAGGTGGTGAGCGGTTGTATTCTCTTGCCTTGTTTCCTTATCAGTATTATTATTGGTGGTATCAGCAGCGGTTTGTGTTATACCTTAGTTACTGGACTCTTCTTATCTCAGCCTGTGCGAGCTACATTCTTTTGATTCTCCTCCCCATTTCTTCAGGAGCGGTGGGGGAATAAAAGGGGGGAGTGAGCAAGTGAGCTATGTGGCTGATGGACTTAAACCACGACACATGGGAAGCTGGTTTTCACTCTGAGTTTCTCTTGACCCTTGAATTCCTCCAGGATACAGCTGCTTGCTCTGGCTGAGGCTCTGCGTTTTCCCTTTATCTCCACTGCACAGTAGGACTCCCACCCTGTCCCAGCCAGGCTGTGGTGCCACAATCACTACACTGGGTAGTGAGACCAGCAAGGATGTGGCCCAAATGAAAAGGGGTATTTCTCCTAAAAATACCCAACATGACAAAGCTGGCAATACAAAAGAGATGCAGATGGGACTCTCTTCCTGGCAGGCATAGGCTGAGCATTACACTCAGCCACTTCCCAACACTAGTCATCTGCAAGAGCTGCTTTTACTGCAGGACAAACTCAGAAGCATCTTTAAATTCTAATAAATATGGTCATTTTGGCTTGGTTTAGAAACTGGGAAATTGCAAACAGAGGCTTTGGTAACATACACTCGTTAAATTTAACCTGCAGATTCAATTACAATCCATTACACATAACAAATTAGATCAATGCCACATTAACGCTGTCACAGACTGCACAGTGCATCCTGTGACAAACATGACTGCAGCAGCTGTATCTGGAAATTCCTAGACAACAGCAAATGGCCACACCATAATCTGACATATTTGCATTATTTTTCTGTTGATTTTTCTTCTATTGCTTCGCAGAATGATGTGGCTGGTCTGAAGGAAGAATTATTTCCTGCAAGAAAATTAAAATGGCAAATCTCTGCAACTAATTCTTTGATGAGACAGTTTGAAATGCATTATTGCTTGATATTAACTGCAACAAGCAGAAGCAAGCCACTTTATTGCTTCTGTAGGGACCCCTTTATCTTGCCTGTTCTACCTCTCCTCTGTGAAGATTTCCCCTCCTTTCCTCACTATTTTCTAGGGAGAGAGGAAAGGTCCAAAAAAAAAAAAAATCCCACAAAATGAAGAGGATTAATTTCCTTTGATGCGGAATGAGAATTTTTCCTTCTGTAACAATTCATCTGTTTTTAATTATGCGAACATAAATAAAACAATTTACTACTCCTTGCAGCAGGAAGATCTTCCTCTCAGTACTCTGCACTAAGGTTACCTTCCTACAGTTAATGTTTTTGCCTATTGCTACTGCAGCTATTTCCTTTAACAGGTACAGCCTTTCTGAGCTGGTGCCTTATTTGCCTTTCTGTTATTTTTCTGATGCCATGTATCAGTGGCTTTCAGCCACTTAAGGCACAAATCTCGACCAAATGTCCGGCTTCTGTCAGACATAGACTTTAGATTCTTCTGAAATCCAGGACTGACTCTTTCCTTACAGCAGTGTTCACTAATCTCTCCGCACCTTCCCTTGGAATTGCTCTCTTCACACCAAGACTTCAGAGGAATATTTCCTCTACCTTAATGTAACCTGATCCTTGCACTCATGGAGGACAGGGCTGCCTGTGGAAGGGAGAGCGTGATGGATAGCCCATAGATGTGGAGACTTGACCCAGCTTCAGTGCAGTGAGGGATCAGCACCCAGCCCTAAGCAGCTGAGCAAGATTGGGGTGTATCATGGGGTGTGATGCTCTGACAGGTAATAGACACCTAGAATAAAATAGCTCTCCCTGGTTTTATAGTCTTGATTTATAAGAAAATGAACACACAGTGGCACTTATTTTTTTACAGAATCATATTATAGACTGGTTTGGGTTGGAAGGGAACTTAAAGCTCATCCCGTTTCAACCCCCTGCCACAGTCAAGGACACCTTCCACTAGACCAGGTTGCTTCAAGCCCCATTCAACCTGGCCTTGATGGCAGCCAGAGCTTCTCTGAGCAACCTGTGCCAGCACCTCAGCACCCTCAGAGAAAAAAACTTCTTCCTTAAGCAATTTTTGTCACGAGCCTTCGGGAATCAGTAAAAAGAAAAATAAAGGCACAAACAGCCCACTGGTTAATGGGTACATAGAACAGTAACTGGACAATGAGTAGCCTCATAACCAAGCACAGACAAATGTGCTGGGAACTCAGTGTAATATTGGAAAACCAGCCACAGAACTCTCCAAAGCAAAATAATCTGGCTGAACCCAGCAGTAAAAAGCAATGAGCAATCTCCCTGGCTAGGCTTTGGTCAGGGGCATGGTTTCATTTGTCTTCTGGGTTGATGCCCAAGATCTCCTCTTCCCTTTTTTCCCCACTTGTGAAGCTCTGCTGTCACAGACACATGACTCAGACCCCAATCATGCCATCACCCAACAACTGTTCATTATTTGTGTGAACTCCACTGCAGGGAGCAGAGGATCCCACAGGTACATACAAGTTTAGGAGTAAATTTGACTTGCGTATAGTTTCTGTTACCCCGTTAAAAGCTTAAATCACTATTAAGATTAAAAAAACCCAACAGGTGAACGCAGAGATGCTTTGGGCATTGGGCCACTTGAATCTCCCAGACCATACCATAGCCTCAACCACCAAAAAAGCGAAAGGTTAAGACCTACACCAGAAAACACTGCAAGCGCACACTTACAATGAGAGGGCCTCTGTTGTTTTCACGGTACTTGTTCTGGAAGAAGATATAAACCACGGTGGCAGCCAGAGAGTAGAGGAAGGCGAAGACTGCAATGGTGACAAAGAATTCTGCTGAAGAGGAAAAGTCCCCTATTAAGGAGAGCTTTTCTCGGCGCTTCCCTTCACAAGTGGGAGCATCAAAGTTCACTTGATGCAGCCTGGAAAACATCCCAAAGAGCAGCAGGTGAAGCATAGAAAAAGGAAACCTATCTCAAGAGATATAAATACTTTTGCTCTGTTCTCCCAATCTCATTCCTGATGCACATTGATCTCTTGCTTGAATAACTGGCCCTGTAAGTTGTCTTGTGGGGTGTGCTTCTCAGAGCTACTTGTACACATGAGGTTACTTCCATGTGAGAATCTAGGTGAGACTGAGTACCTGAACACATCTTTTGATCAATCTCAGAGAAAAGTTGATGTTCCAACAACTTGGTACAACCCTCCCCCCATTCCCCTTTGGGGTTTTACCATGGCGACAACTGAAAAAGGATAACATTGGAAGTTATTTGATTCTTGAATTCTTACAATCAAGGCAGCAGAAAATAAGTCTTATCCTCTAACCTAGGCCCATGAGATGGCTGTGTTTGGAAGTTCACAACTTCCTTGTGTAAAATTGCCTAGTGTGCCTGGTAGCACACGAGGCTGTGAGACACACAGGGCTTCTACATTAAAAGCTTTTAAACCCAAGCTGCAGCAGAAATACACAGCTTGGATCAAAGGAACAGTCCACATGCCTTAGTTTAAGCAACCAAAGCACTAACCTTTTGAGCCCAGACACTCAGTGTTTGCAGTCAGTGACCTAGCTAATAGATTTGTGGTTCTGTTTGGCAGCTGCTGCCAAACCCCTTTTTGCTGCAGTAATTCAATTTCTGATTTAGAAAGGGGACCCTTGGAGGGAATGCTTGTTGCACAGCTCAGATTAACATCAGTGGAGACCTGGATCCCAAAGAGGAATCACACTCTCCTGCTCCACAAGGGATGAAGCCAGCAGTAAGTTAACAGCAGAAATTAAGGAAGTTATGATCTCTTGCAGAGAAAGGATGAGGCCTCCTGGGAAGCATTCATCTGATCAAGGGCAATTAAAGTATGCAACAGCAGGCCATGAATATATGAGTAAATAAAAAGTTAGGTCCCTGGAGGAAAACAAAACACCCACAGTAGAAATCACAGAAGATGGATTAATGGACATTGGAGGATTGCATGACATTCTGCATTCCCTGGTCCAAACTAAATGTACCCAAACACATAGGCAGAAACTTGTCATTTAGCAGCTGATGCATACTGCTAGTTATTTGCTTCAGGCATTTTCTTCCCTGAGTTTCTGTCCCTATAGTAAGTGGTGGGATTAAAACACAGGAGTCTGCCTCTATGGTGGAGATCAGCAGTGGCTGAGTTGCCTCCTCTCTGTGAACTCAGCAAACTCTGAACACACAAGAGACTCTAATGCTCATGATCAGTTTCCTGATGTGGTTTCTAAGCTTGCTGGCATCAGTACACACATGCTTTTTTTCTGGGCTTATTGTTCTTTCCTAAAGGGTGGGGGAGAAAAGGGCAAGTAAGATTTCCTAGTGCCTGTCATGCCAATTTTGCAGCCTGGAAATCTTTTGTTTTACCCATCACCAGGATTATGGGAAGATTTAAAATGCATGATTTGCATGATCTGAAAAGAGAACTTTCTCTGCTTTCCTCATCACAGCTCTTTAGGTGCTGTATTGACTCAAGAACAATACTGGGAACCTCATTCAAGACCCCTTGAAAGCAGTGGCATGCTCTTGTGGGGTTCTAGATCAGTAAGAAACTTTGCCCATCCCTGTTTCCCCAGGGAAATGCAATGCTGTGCATCCAGAGGCTGCGCTCACGGTCTTCTTTAGGTCTCTCCAGGGCTTGAGGCTGGGTTCAAGCCAGCTTTCACATTCTGCCAAACACATGAGCAGGGATGATATCTGTGGTAGCGTGCAGAGGCAGAGCTGGGGACCATGCTGTGCTCCCACCCAGAAACAGAGCCAGGGTCTCCGCATCGGCTCAGACTTTGCAATGCACCACAAAGGCCTTCAAGATCAGATGGGTTTTGTTTGTTTCTTTCATTGTTGGTTGTTTTTCTCCCTCTCTAAAGTCATCAAATGCTTAAGTTGTACTTTCCAGTTCTTAAATAATTAACCAGCTTTGCAGTGTTTGGACAGCCCTGCTCAGGTACCACGACTCCTTTTTAAGGTCCCACTGCAGGGCGTGGGATGTGGTTTGTTATCACCTCATACTGCAAACAGGCTTTAGAGACTTGCTCTGGCCCTCACATTCCTTGCACAAGCTCTACAGAACTGGGCTGAACTATATTAAATACAATTTGTTTGCTTTGGGGGAATTAAAGAACAAAACCCAAGACAATCCTGCATGCATTTTATTGTGTAAAATGCATCTTCAGGGTCTTGTTTCTTCCCTACCTCCTTCCCGAGTCCTGAAACAGCCCACTGAGCAATGCATGGTGTTACAAGTATCAATTCAAACTCCTGCACATAAAGATGAAATAGCTTAAGGAACCTTTCCATCAAGATTTAGACTGGGAGTTGCTGCCCACCCTCTGCCTGGCCCCAGCCCCATGCGGTTTATTCACCAACAACCCACCAACCTCTCCGAAACACAGTAAACTGAGACCACTTTGCTTTTCTATTCCCTGTTTCCCCAGCTGTACTTTAGTTCTAAATCATGATACACCAGAAAAAAAAAGATGATCTTATATTAACATCACATTTGTATCTTCCCAGCAGCTCTTTTGTGTTTAAGCATCTGTCAGGAATTCCAGATCACAGAAGCCTTCTTCCAGCAAGTTATTTTTGTTCACTTGCTCTTTCATTTTTGATTCCCTTAGCCTCTAGGAGGATGTGCAGCTATCAGTGCCTCTTGCGGCCACCTCACCTCTGCCCAAATAACTGAGATCACAGTTGTGCAGAGGGCCCCAAAATAGACCATGACTCAGAACTGGGAAGAGATGTGGCAAGGAAGAGAGGCAAGTGAGCCAAGCCCTGGGGTGGTTAGGGTGGATGCTAACTTTGCAAGATACATTTGAAAAGTTTCTTTAAGGCAGGGGAGGATCAGTGATGGAAAATCCAGTCTCACCAATCAAAACCTCTTTGATCTGGAATGACATCTCAGGGAGAAACTCTGATTTTTCCACTGGTGTTGCTCAGTCAGCCTTTCTGGTGGCAGGATGGCTTGGTGATGACTCAGGAAAACTAATTGCTTCTACCTCTGTTTCCTGCTTTTGATGTAAGACTACCTGTTCTTTCTCTTACTTCCTGACTTCTTCTTTAACCTCCTCTTATCTTCCCTTATTTACACCCCATCTTTTCCTTCAAGTCATCCTTGGCCAGTGTCTTCCTTCAGTTGCTTTTCTTATCTCCAGCACCACCTCTGCATTTCACCTTTGCCTCTCCAGCTGCTAAACAAAGGCAGAAGCCCCAAGAGTGACCCTTTGCACTTAGTTGACACATGAACAAGATTGCTCAGCTGCATTAGCAGAAATGATTTTCAGTTACTGATGGACAATGCAAGTAAGGAACACTTCAGTGATAAATCCACCTAATGAGGGCGAAAAAGTAATTAAAAACCTTCCCCTCACCTAAGTTTCTCCAAAACCAAGCGGGAAGATGCTTTTTGCCTTATTAATAACACTATTAATTCAGAAATAAAGTTGATAACTCCTGAATGCGACTTGCACCCCTCACTCAGCAGCAGCACTGAGGTTGTCCTTGCTGCTCATTGCTACTGACACTATTCCCTTCACCCACTGTGCCTGTTTGCCAACAGCAGCCATCAGTGTCAAGCCATCCAGGTCTGAATCCTGTCAAATACACTCGAATCTGAAGCAAGTCCAAAGGCAGTCAAGTTTCACTGATGAAGTCAAAGTAATTAAGGGCTTCTGAGGTTTTTCCTACCAGTTGGCAAACTTTCCATTGCTTGGCCACAAAAGTGCTGCTGGGAAGATACAAATGTGATGTTAATATATGATCCCACTTTCCGTGGGAAATATGATGACAAGACAGGGGTATTGTCTAGCTTGACAGGATCAAAAGAGGGCAGGAATGTTTTACACTGGGAAAAAAAAGCATTTTTACATTGTTCCATAATAGCAAAGAGCAGTTACATTTTCAGACACTAATTACCCTCGCTTTGAAAACAATACATTTAGCCAGACACAGCTGCTACAAGGGAGCGGGGGAGCAGAAGCTTTGCTCTCACTGAGTAAATGGGAACTTGCCTTTGCTTCCTGAACTGCTTTATCACAGTATTCAAGCCACAATTTGCCTCTAATTATAGCTCCTCTGTTTCTTTTCCAGTCACCTTAGTCCACCTCATGATCTTTGACCACAAAGGCGGTCAGAGCCAACCACCCTAAAGACCAGTTCTGTCCCAGGTCCCACTCTACCAGCAGACAGAAGAGCATGCACCCAAGTGATCTAATCTTGTGTGACTCACAAAACCTCCCCCTTCAGCACTGCACACAGGGATTAGACTTGAAACCAACAGAACATGTAATTAATGCCAAGTATGCGCTCAAGTATTATTGATGAACCGGCACAGATTTCCTCTCCTGGGCTTTGATCAGTGCCTGGATTAATAAATAGCAGATAAAGCTCTGCCTCCAAAACTTCTCAATGGGGGTTACTGTTTCTCCATTCCTTTACTAGGATGTGGTGAAGAACAGGCAAAAAAAAAAAAAAAGGCTGTTTTGGCAGGTTGTCCTATTTTCTGAAAATAGCATCTTGTATTCCACCCCCTAACCAGTCTACAGTGTGCTTGAACAAAATCTACAACACCCACACATGTGCTTGCAAAACCCCAGAGATCCATTATCCTTTCCTTGGGCTTTATTTCCCCTCGCTTGTTTCTGGTAGTCAAACTGTCAATTGTATTTATTGTCTGCAAAGCAATGAGAGAAATACACCACTGGAAATCAGTAAGTGCAGGTAGATCTTGAGAAGGAATTTGTTGTGAAGTGTTGATCCAAATCTCCAAAATAAGAGAAAACCAAAATTTCAAAATGCAATAGTAAAATGCTGAGATGCACAAGGCCCCTTATAAGAAGTCAAATGCTCCATCGAGGTGTAAGAACATGACAAGGGTTTTTGACTTCCTTTCTCTGGGATAAAAAGTAAAGGCATTTCTCTTAGTTAGCCCTGGTAATACTGTGACACTCATTTCAGAGGACTGTGCTGCCACATTGCTGCTTCCAGTCAGCCAGTCCCTGGGCAAATGTCCCTTTTCAACCTGCCAAATGGGTATTTTTTCATAGGTTTAGTGGAAGAAGACTAATAAATGGGAGCCTCTCCTCTCACAGCAGAGCACTTTCCCATACGACTTCTGTAGAGATATTACCTGTATTAAGAAAAATACTTTAAAAGCAACCTTTAATATGCAGGTGGATGTAGGAATCTGCCTGAGGAGGAAAGGTTTTTTCTTTAGAGAAATTGAGGTCCATTGACTCTTCCAACACACTTTACAGCCTGTTCTCAAACAGGAAGCAATGCACACAGTGCTCCTCACTGCAAAGAACATTTCCTCCTGTGATGGACATCCTCACATGTTCACTGCTAAATCTGAACCCCACGGCAATGAAGCCACATTACAAGCTTTCACACACACCACAAACTCTTGCAGAGGGAGCCACTGCTAAGCAGTTGCCCTCAAATCCATTTTTTATTGCTGATTATAAGCCATTATCCAGCAATTCCCATAGGATTGGAATCTTTGCACACAGGTGCACTAGAGCTGTTGTTTGAGGCAGCCAGGCTGTTAATACCACATTTGAACTGATTGAAGTTATTATTGCTGAAGCCAGCCCTTCCAAGCCAAAGAGCTAAAATGTTAATAGAGCCCTGCAGAGCTAGCATGATGTGATGGGCTTAGCCCAGCAGTGGGACAACAGGCACATGGAGGTAGCTGTTTCCTGGCCTTTCTACACCTATAATGCCATGGCAAAACAAAGAGCTGTCTACTCCTTTGCTAACAATGACAAGGCTGTCTCTCATCCCAGGCCTGCTCTCTACCAGCCCTTTTCCCAAGATGAACAAAGTACTATTTCCTCCAGCATTCCCACCCGTCACCCTTCCCACTGCCTATCTGCCACGATGCACACCCCAGTGCTGTTGGCATATACCACAGCCATTTGAAACTGGGAGATGCTTATCAATATTCCCCAAGCATCCCAGCAATTTTCCATACCTCACTTTACCAGCCTCCAGCAACATCCCTTGAGACTGCCCATCATCCAAAGGTACCTTCAGAACCCACCTCTCCCTTCAGAGCAGCAGCATGTTAGTTGCGCTTAATCCCTACCCTGACAACATCAATTCATTTTTCTCTGGAGACAGGAAGGAAAAACAACATTATTCAGCTGACTCAGCAATCTAACCTTGCTCTTTTGTTTCCTTGCTTTCTAAAGGAAGAAAGAGTACAGTTTGCTGATCTTTATTTGAAAGCATTTAACGTTGAATCTCTGTTTTCTTAATGAAACCTCTTAGTTTCTTCCAAAAAAATATCCCAAAGCCCATATCTGTCTAGAAGTGTTCAACACAACCAGTAGGTTCACCCAAATACATACTTCATCTTGAAAAGATTTATTCCTGTCCTGGACTTTTGAGCATCATAAAGATCTGTCCTTGGTTACAGCTGCCTTCAGTGGCTTATAGCTATCCAAAAGCATGTTGAGAGCAGCATCACTAAAACACCCAGAAGGCACTGCAGGGAAGCAGACCGGGAAAGCTCTAATAACCTAGAAATTCTTTTCTGCTTTATGTCCAGTCAAAAGAACTGAAAATATTCTACCCCTCCCCATAAATATTCCCCCTCCCATATTTTCAATTTCTAACTTGCCAGGTTCCCAGCCCTCACTCGCACATAGCTGTTGTGCAAACATTTGGCCAATACTATTTCCCTATGGTGCTGTTTTTAATAGGACAAGCTGTCAGCCACAGTTGCTGTCTCAACACCCCACATTCTGTGTGTTGTGCTGGGAGAGGTGGTAATTCGCCCAGCACAGGCAGTTTGGAGCAACAGGCACATCCCCTGCTCCATCTCACATCTCTTAACACAGGAAATCAGAGACCCTACAAGGCGCGCAGGTCTCTAGAAAGCTACAAAACTCTTCTGAGGATGGAGTCTAAAGACACTGGAACAGGGTCAACTACAGCAGTGGGGAGGGCATCATTGCTACATCCACAGCTTGGTATCCCTCTTGCAGGACCCACTCCCAAGGACCAGGTTCACAAAGCTCTTGGGTAACAGCTTGTGCAACAGCTTCATTGCACTCCTGGAGGAAGATCTGCTCTGGATGCATACCAGCCATAGCAGTGAACCTCCCCAGGCTGTGCACGTAGCAGTAGTGCAAACCCTAGTACTCCATCGTAGCACCAAAAAAGAAATAAATCGGCTCGTTATAGAACGCACGCCACCAGGAGTGCTCAGAAAGCTGAGTGGGTGATCCCAACCCCACTTCCAAGCTTACATCCAGACCCAGATTTATCTCCTGAGATATTTTCACAGCTCTTCTCAGAAACACATGCTTTTCCTTGCTATGCAAGCAGAACACAGTGCTCAAAGGCATGCTCCACTGGTCTTTACAAACCCAAATAACCTCTCAGATTGGGAACTGGCATTCTTCTTGGTACAGATTAGTGTCACTGTTCTGATTTCCCTTCGCCGAGCTATTTTCTTGGAGTGAACCATTTCCTAGAAATTGGGAAGTTTAGCTGCTACCTCTGGAGGAAGGTAACCCTGAGTTATCTTACAACAAGTCATTGCGTCAATGGAACAGCACAAATTATGAAGCCTGGAAACACCACAGGCATTGCTGCATACACAACTGCCCGACACTGATCTGGTCCCACCATGAGATCCTGATTCAACCCCTGGCTCTTACATTCCTCCTGCTGCATTCTCCTCTGGACAGGCACAGGAATCAGCTTCCTTATTAACAAACCCATGTCAGAACAGAACAAAAGCTTCCATTTAAAGAAAGATCTACAAAAATCAAAAACCTAGAGATATAAGCAACAGAAAGCACAAAACAAAGGCCTAAACCACAGCCATTGAATCTAATAAGACCATTTCTGAGAAGTGGATGTATCAAATCCCTGTACAGTGCTCTTGTATGGAGAGATGTGGGACTGCTGAGCCCTTCTTTCCTGCACCCCAACATGCTCTACTGCTACTTGCATTGGTTCATAACACTCATGCTGCCTTGTCTTCCACAATCAAACAGGCTATGAACACCATGTAAAATCAAACTAAATTCTTGGGCATCACCTGTTGTTCAGCCAGAACCACATGAAAGTATAAATCCTTTGCTCTGTGAGAAGCAGGGTTCACGTACAATTAAACTAGATCTATAAGCCCTGAAAGCAGCAATTTTCCCTCCAAGACCAGCTGAGATAAATGCAAGTGCAGTTATGGATGATACAGCAGTTATTTATTCCTTTGTATTGTATTTCAACTTTTACTTTGTATGTTAGTTATAATTTTCCCAAATATATTGTCCTACGGTACATAAAGCAATCAAATTAAGTCCTCTGTAGAGTTTTACTGCTTGACACTAATAAAACTCCCAGTCAAAATATTTACATTCCAAGTGCATGTTAAATCCTTTTCCCAGGGAGCAATGAGCAAAACCAAAGGCTGAGCAGCACAAGGGCAGGAGCTAAGGTAGAACCGTGGATCTGCTGTTGGATCTGTGGACAAACCACTGGCACCTTTATGCTTTAAAACCCATAAAGCATTGCTTGTGGGAATCCAAACAAGCCAGTGAGAGGTACCTCACATAGTGGGGCTATGCTGGATGGGGTCAGATGCCCACTGTTTCCAGAGTCCATTGAATAGGAAGAAATATTGGAGTCTTGGGTGACATGGTTTAGGTGTGAAGTGTCTCTGCCCATGGCAGGGGATTGGAACTGGATCATCTTGATGTCCTTTCCAACCCTAACTATCCTGTGATCCTATGATTAAACTCTTGGCAAATAAATTCATGTAGAAGCTGTATGTGAGAGCAGACTGCATTCAGTTTCCTATGGTTCTGGGGAAGCCTTCAGTACACACTCAGTGAACGCACATTCAGGGGCAGGGAAAAGGCGAAGGATGTGTTTGATTGTTCCCTCATTGTCTGCTGTATGGCATGAAGAGCCAAACAAAGCAAAGCCAAAGTGTTTCTTCTTTGATTTGCTTCTGTACTGGCAGCATGAAAATGTGCAAAAAGAAATTTGCAAGGGAAGTTGTAAAAAGCCTGACTTTTAGCAAAAGCCTTTGTGGCAGACGCAGATAAAACACCATCACCGCACAATGCCACAGAGATTAGTCATGAATATATATTAAAAATTCAAATGGTGAAAAAGCTGCATATTTTAACAACCCCAAAAGTGACTTCCACTTTAAGAACAAATTCTATCTAGGGTACTAATGAATGAAAAATTTTTCTGTCACCAAGACAGTGTTAAGTATAAAAGATAGCTTCTAAGAAACAAAATAAGCCCATCTGGATCGATACCATCCAAATTCATCGAGAATCCAATTGTTTTGAGGCCAAAAGAAAATCTTGTCAAATTGAAGAAGCTTTAAGAAGCAGAACTCCCTCCTTTCCAGCAGACACCATCTCCAGAAAGGTGCCACCACTTTCCCTCCCTGTTTACTTCCCAGCCAGCTGTGCATCCATGAGCCCTGTGTCCATGTAATGTTCGTGCACGAATGTTCATAATAGAAGACAGCAGCTGACCAGTCTGAAAAGTTGTAAAGGCAAACCTCTTCTATAGCCTGAGTTCAGCACTTGAGGACATGTTTGCTTCAAGCTTTAAGGGATTAAAAACTGCAAACTAGAAACTGAGAACACAGAGGACAGTGGCAACTGAGAAGACATCAACATCTGGCTTTGAGTAGAAAGAAGGTAGATTTAGATGAGCTCTTAGGCAGAAGTTCTTCTCTGTGAGGGTGGTTAGAGGTTGGCATAGGGTGCCCAGAGAAGCTGTGGCTGCCCCACCCCTGGGAGTGTTCAAGGTCAGGTTGAATAGGGCTTGGAGAAAGCTGCTCTAGTGGAAGGTGTCCCTGCTCATGGCCAGAGGTTGGGACTAGATGGTCTTTAACATCCCTTCCAGCCCAGACCATGCCACGATTCTATGATCTGGAAAAGTTGTTTTGTATGCAGTGCTGCTACTCTGGGACAAGCCCACTGATTGGAGAAATCAGCCTCTCCCTGGCAATGGACTGGAGACTTTACAGTTTTGCACATATTGGCAGCCAGACCTTCTCTGACTGATCCACACAGTGTATCATTGTACACAGCCCAACACACTCGCAACACAAATTAACGAGCAAAGATTTTGCCATTTATGTAGCCACCCTTCAGCTGTGGTTTCTTGGCTGTGTATAAAATAGTCAGCCCAGAAGCAAATCCATTCTTATCAACTAGCAAGTTGTGAGGGTGGTAGATACTTCTTCCTTCATACAACACAATGCATCCATTGTGCTACTCAAAGAGAAGGCAAAGATGTGGCTGTATTAGACTGCAGGTAGTTCTATACATATCTCACACAGGAACAAAGTGTCAAGTGCCTGGAAGCATCTCCCAGTCCCTCACTGGTGGGAAAAGGGTACTTTATTTATCCACAGTTTGAACAAAAGTGCAAACTGTCAGAAATAACCATTCTTTGGCTGAGTTGCCAATCTTGATTTCTACAAAGTGGGATTTGAAGACTTTAATTGAGGTCAGGAAGAGACACTCAAACTAGAAAAGCCACAGTTATTCTTACTTCAACAGTTTTAGTCAGACCAGCAATGATTTCATCAAACTCCCTGATAACAGGAATTGAATTGTACATTGTGCTCGCAGACAGCCACTACTGCAGACCAGTGCTGTCCAAGTACAAAAGCATAGACATTTTCTCCCATTCTACTATCCTTCTGGTCTAAAGACAGTATTTCCAGAGCCAGTATGGTCCTTAAAGACTCATGAACACTGGAGATCACCGATTTGCAGATTTTAATTATTTCAGTAGTCTGTAGCCATGCACAAGTGAATAAAAGTCCTGTCTGGGCTCTGAATTATGGCATTCATAGAATCATAGAATGGTTTGGGTTGGAAAGGACCTTAAGATCACCTAGTTCCATCCCCCTGGACACCTCACACTAGACCATGTTGCCCAAGGCTCTTTCCAGCCTGGCCTTGAACACTGCCAGGGATAGAGCATTTACCACTTCTCTGAGCAACCTGTGCCAGTGCCTCGCCACCCTCACAGTAAAGCGCTTCTTCCTTATACCCAACCTGAACTTCCCCTGTTTAAGTTTGAACTTTCTAATAATAAACAGAACTGGCTGCAAAAAAATGTGAAATATTCTTTCCTATTAAAAAATTATGTTCATTCAGAGCTGAAAAGAAACACTCATTCTGCAGACCTGGATCACATTTTCCTCTGCTCAGGAGACAATGCATGATAAACCAGCTCTAAGCTTATTGGCTTATTGATTAGAGTGCTCAGCTTGCCTATGTGAGCTCCACATTCAGGCTGCTTAAAGATTTGTTTCAGTACAGAAACTAGACAAAGGTCTCTGACACTGTCACCATCAGGGAAGAACTGCACTGGGGGCATACTTTAAATAAGTCAAAATTCTTGTGTTCATGTCACTATGGAATACAATATTTTTACTGAGTTTGCACTGGAAAGAAAATATGTTGGAAAAATTAAGCTGCAATTTCCTGGACAGCACTAGAAATTCCCAGAATGTACAAATCACAGATAAAAACCCTTAACATCTCCATTTCCTAGTTAAAAATACATCTCAGTGCTCCAGTCTGCTTTGCATCATTAGGTCACAATTAAATATGAAGGGACTTTTGTGAAGGTGTCACAATTGAGATATCTGTATCCTGAAGGATTTATTTTCTGAATTTTGCTCAGCAGGATACAGTGTTAGGCTCCTCGCTCACATCTTTTAGAGTTTCTGTTAACAGTAGTTAAGATCTAAAAGTCCTTTTAGGCAAATCTATTCAACCAGAGGCCAAAATTGGGTATAAAAAGCACTGTTGAGAACCAGGTCTGAAACAGTTGTGGAAGAAGCTAATTGAAGCCATGGCCCAGCCCATCCTAAAGAGACATTTTATGTAGTTGAGGTGTTGCTGCTAACCTTCAGCTTCACTGATGTACTACCGAACACCTTTTCAGTTCAGATGCAACCCCAGATCTGTAGTGCTAGATGAGGTGGTCACAGTTCAGCAAGAAAAGGGACTAAATTGATTCAGCTTTCATAGAACAATTGATTGCAGAGATGTAAGGGACCAGGCAGCTTATGGTCTTTGCTGATGAACTTCACCTGAGCATCCCTGCAACTCCTCTTTGTGCTAAAGCACAGCTTTTCAAAACACACCAAGCTTTAATCTAAGGACTTTTTAAATCAAGGACTTCCAGGATGGAGATTCCTCCCTCCATTAAGCTGGAATGGGTCATGCAGAGTTTAAACAGAGCCTCTCATCTTTCTGGGAGCTGCCAAATCCACCTGGGAACTGTGGCATCTATATTTTGGCACAGAGCACAGCTGGAGCTAGTGCAACCTCCACTTCGGTCTACCCACAGAAGTGTTACAAGGCTACAATTTGCCTTTGCAGAAGGAGCATCATGTGTGTGGCAAACATGTGCAAAATAAAACATGAACCTTAGGTGGTTTAACTGACTAGATTACTTCATTCTTTCCTATTTCCACGCTCAACTGCTACAGCAGACCAAGGCAGCTGGGAGGAGAGCCTGCCATAATTGCCTGAAAGGCAGCACTGCAGGTAACTACTTTTTTTTTGGAGACTTATTAATCAGCAGCTCCTGGTCTCCCAGCTATAACAGATATTTATAATCTTTTGGCAAATATGGTTTTTCACTGAATTCTGAAGCAAGATTTACTGCAAATGGATGATAGTAAGAATTAAAGAAAGGCTAGTACACTCTGGCACAGAAATGTGCTAATGTGATCAGAGCCTTTTTCCGCAGAAAGTTAGTTGCAAAGCAGAAAGAGTTAGCATACTTTTTAATTATCATCTGCAGCTTCTAAGTAGGCAATTTAGATCTGGCTGTCATATTTCAATTGGAACCCATTGCATGCAGCTGAGGCGTACTCTTTCAAGGGTGCTCAATGGGAATGTCTTTATCCAAATTAGATGCTTAGAGGGTAAATGAAAATCTCCCATGAAATACAATTTCCCTTTCCTTCAGAAGCAAGAATTACTTCAAGAGACAGTTTTACTAACATGCTGGAAAGATACTAATAGGTGATTCAAAATGAAATGGAAAACAACATTTCTTTCGCTCAGTGTTGTGATAGAGAGATGTGCACAGACCTATTTTTGTAACAGGCTCTCATGTTAGCACCAAAAAGCAATCCCATTCTATCCTACTAGTACCTGTTCTTCTAACAGACTCTTATTCTCCACTAGGCTCAATTGTCCCAACACCTATGCACATACTTACCATAACCATTGTGTTAAGTGAGACTGTATTTAAAATTTAATCTTGTAATCCTCTGGGCCAATATTTTCCAAGCAGCTTGCAGGATGAATGCCACAAGAAAAGGTTATGAATTCAAAATGAATTTCCATTCAACTTGGGAATACTCTGTGTATGTAGGTTGGGCTAAAGCACCTCCAAAAGCTAAAGGCAAAGGGATTTTAGCTCAAGATCTACCTCAACACTTAACAGACAGCACACTTACAGGACTGCATTGAGATGCTTTTCCCCGTTGCAGTGCACAGTAGGCGTACTACTCAAAGTTACTATTTACTATGAAAGTTAAATCTATGAATAGCAAAGTACATGATACAAACGTTGCTGGGATCAGAAGGAATAATTAAAAATAAACAAATAGGACCTTCATCAGAACCCTTACTACAGAAAAAATATTGCTTCAGTGCACTTGGATGAGTGACAAATCCAATCTGAAAGGGTGATGGACTGTGAGAGCAGCAAATAATTCCAAGATGTTGTTAGTTTTTTTCTCCCCTCAAAGAATCATTAGTGGGGTGAAGGTCAAGATGATGAATATCCTAATGTCTGCCAAATTTGCAATAGGTGATATACCAGGCACAGATCCTACTGCTGAGAAAAACTACTAGTGTGCAACCAGGGAAGTTTGGTCCATATTCACAGGTGGACAAAGTTACAGATCTTTTGAAATACATATACAGGTACCAGAAAAAATGGCTGGTTTATTTTTTAAAGCATGAGGAGTTGTAAGGTCTAGTTTTTGCCATAAAATTAGAATCAGGCAATAGTGAAAGAAAACATCAGGTGATTATTTGAAGCAGCCTTATGGATATCAGCTTGGGCATGGAAGAGTCATGGCAGAATACGCAGAAAAGCGTGGCAGAGCTCCAGGAGACACAGCTGGAGGGCGTAGGGTTTGGACATTCCTTTGCACATTACAGGTTGAATATTGGGTCATGGATGTGGGTTGCAGGAAGCTGAAATGAATCAGTGTAGTTAAAAATGAAAAGGAATCCACCTCACCTCATCCTCCAGGAGAGATGGTGGAGCAAGATTTAGGTTCAGTTACTCAGCAGTGATACCGGAGAAGCAGAATTAAACTGGGAAAAGGATTGGATCTGGCAGAAGTGAGAAGTGACTATCTTGTATAGGGGGTTTCTTTGAGGGGTGTTTTGGTGCTTCACAAGTGTCTGCTGCCACAGTTACAACAGCAATACGGTAATGCATGAGCCAACTATAATTTTATCATATTTGTCTTGATTTTTTTAACTGCACCCTTCAAAACTCCCCATCTGATGAAACTCATAATTTCTCTTGAATTCATTTATATTGTTTGCTGGAGAGTTTTGCAGCTTGTAGGTTGGGGGTGAGAAACTCAGTAATGCAATATGGAGATGCTCGTTGGTTTGCAGAAGCATCTGGAGCTACCTGTTATGGAGTGCGGTGCTTCGATACATTCAGAACTGGACTGAAGCTACATGAATCACTGGTTAGAAGTCAGCTTGGCAATTGGTATGCTTTAGTCACGCATACCCGGACCCCATCAAAAGTGATGTGCTCTAGAAGCACATGGCCAAAAGTATGACCTTCCCTTTTCAATCTGGAAAACTCCCTCACTGTTCCTATCTTGCTTTAATAGGAACACTGCAGGCTCCTTCAATCTCATTCTCAAAGAATCCAAGCCCTCTCGCTTTGCCAAGCTGTCCTGTTGAGCCTTACAATTTTGTTTACTTGCTTAAAGCTCTTGACACTTGTCATCAAGTAGCCAAGGTCTAGCAGTTCAACTTCTAGGAGAAGAAAACATAACCTCAGAGACACAGCAACAGGAATGAAAGCAGCTGGTAGCATTGCTTCCTTTGTTTCAAGTCATGCTGGAAGACACAGCTCAAAGTAGCACTCAGGTACTCGACTGCTTCAGTGTCGTTACTGACAGCCACAACAGCACTGCTGTGTCAGATGCTCAGCAGTATCTCTCCTTCCACCTACACCTCTCCTAGCTGCCAGCCAAAAATCAGAACACTGAAGGCATTTGAAAGAAAAATGCCACGTGAATATGGATTTATTCAGACCTGAATGCAAGACAACTGGTAGGAAATTCATCCTACCTACAAAGCCTACATGCCCTTGTAGGCAGATGAGCTTCAGGAACACATCTGATAAGGGACCCTGAATTTATAATGTGCCTCCTTTTTTTTCAGGGGTATCAGCTGCTGTAAGAGATGTTACCTTTCCCAACTAATCTGACTTCTGTTTTTAGAGCATCCCTTCTCCATTCTGTTGAAGAAACACTGGAGAAAAGCAGAAAAAGCAAGTTCACGAGGAAGTCACAAGAACATTTAGACAAAACAGTAAAATAGCACCAAGTTCCATAGGTAGCACTGGGCCAGATTTTCCAGGCACATATCTGCTACCCCACATAGTCTGCACATCTTTGGGCACTTCTTGCAGGTGCCTCAAGTTTGCATGGAAGTTCCAAATTGCACAAGAACTGAGCATCTTCATGCTTCTCCCAAGGAAGTTGTGAATGCTCCATCCCTGCCAGTGTTCAAAGCCAGGCTGGATGAAGACTTAGGTAACATGATTCAGTGTGAGGTGTCACTGCCCACGGCAGGGGGGTTGGAACTAGATGATCTTAAGGTCCTTTCCAACCCTAACTATTCTATGATAAAATTCTTTGTAAATAAATTCTATAAAAAACAGCTGGCCAAGTGTCATCTCCCTTCTCAACTGCAAGTTACAGGTATATCTGTACTATGTGGCCAAACATCCAACTGTAGATGTCATACACTCTGTGCATGCTGACCACACTCAGTCACAGCTGGGAGCCACACTTTTCAAGAACCGGCGACAGCCTCAGTTGGATCCCTTCTGCAAATAAACCCTATCTTGAATCATCTTTCCAACATGCTAGAATAACACAATTACCCAGCAATTACGTCCAGTTTTTTAATAAGCAAATCTGTGGGAAACTGCAGACCTAGTTACCTCCTTCTAGAATCAATAGTCATTGTGCCTTGTAAAACACCAGCAAATACTTTCTGGCTACTCCTCTCCATTTGATCAACTTTTTACATAAAGTACTATTTCATAATCTTGCAAACTAAAAGCACTTTACTGTAGGGTGTAATCCGTAATGAATGCTGGAGAAATGACCTATTTGGAAGTGAATCAAATTACAAATTCATACAACTCAATTTTCAGGATCTACCTCATGCATACTAAGCAGAAATGAAAGAAAATGCAGACAAGTTTAAGACAAAAACCAAACTTCCATAATACCAGGAAATGTGGCTCTTTGGAGTAATAAATAGAATAAAGGCACCAAGTTCAGTTTTCTCTGTTTGGAAATTGCTGCATTTTAGCACATGTTTAAAGAAGTGGATGCTATTACATCTGGTCTGTGCATAGCAACCATAGACAAAGCAGGATGTGATCACACAAGGAAGCAAAATAATTTGAGTCATAGTGCACTAGACTTGAGATTGGATTACGCATTTTCTTAATCATCTCAATTCCTCAAAGAAGACACTTCTACAGAAGTGAAAGGTTTCTAGAGAGGACTTGACATCTTTAAAAACAGAAGACTCTGGATGTTCTTTTGAAGCAGGATCCTAAATGGCATGAACATTTTTAACATAAATATATGTACTTATATGTATATTTAACCTCATTGCAGCTTTCAGACATACTTAAAAAAGAAAAACTTTTTCTAATTCACTAGATTCCAAGATTTAAAGCATTCAGGCACCAAGAGATGCAGAGAAGCAATTAGTGGAATTTTCAAAAGCATTTCAACATTATGGTTCAAGCTTGCTTTGAGTTTTGCTTCCCTTTCTCCATGGAGTAGCTCCCCCAGATCTTTGCTCCTCCAATCACTGGGAATCCTCCCAAATTTCCAGCTTAGTTAATAGCAACACTATAGTTAATATATACATTATCCGCATTTTATTCTTGGGGCAATGTGGTTTTGTTCCTTTGCTTTGCTTTCCTTTTTCCATTCCCTGAGCTGCCCTGGCCCTTACACAGCTCTATATGCTCACAGCTGCTCTCTTCTCCTTCACTAAGCTCCCATTCCCCAGAGGTTCCTGTAACCCCATCCACATCAGGTCTAGTCAAATCCATCCCTCATGCACACCCGGAGCATTAAACAACATTGCGAGGAATACCTTGGAGCCCCAGATTCAGTGTTTTATCAAAAGCTGCTATAAATGATGGGAAACCCCACTGAAAATGGGCTTCACATCAGCCCTGAATGCCTGCCTGCAAGCGAACCACCACGAAGCAAAGCCAGGTTACCTGAAGGGGTAGGCAAAGGCTATGTCAATGTTGAGGTCACTCTCTGACTTGTTTGCACAGTCCACACTGAGGCGCAGTTCTCCAGAGTACCCACCGCATGTTGCAAATGCAAAGATTGCAAAAAGCTGTCAAAAACAAACAACATTTTTGGTTTATTTAATTTCAGCAACCCCCACAATCAGATCCATGCAGCAGCTCTCACTGCAGCACCAGCCCCCTCAGGTCAGGTCTATCCATCATTCCATGCACTCAAAGCATTGCATTACACTACTCCAGCACCCCTCTCAAAAGCAAATAAAAAGAACCACAAAACATGAATCTCTGCTGCCAAATGTAGACACAAACATTGTCATTTGACTTTCCCAGGCATCTCAGCCCTTCCCTCCTGTTTTGAGCCCCATTTGGGAGTCACAAACCAGGCAGGTTATTTAAATCATCCCACTGACAGACAAGCTTGGACAAGAGAAGGATGAATATTGACTGAGCAGAATGAATCAGCCTTAACCTGAATAAATTGCTGGCAGAAGTATGTAGAAGGAGCAACCAGGAGTAGCAATAGTAGACCAAGACAGTTCATGTGGCTACCATTCCATTGCACAGCAAAACAGAAAATCACACTGTCCCTCTTCCATTTCTGTTACGAATTAGCAAAAACCCCACAATAATTATTTCTTTTTCCTAAATGACTACTATAAGCCAACATGGCTGTAGAGGCGCAGTAAACTGACAGCAAAATGGCGAAAAAAAATCAAGACTTAGGATAATCTCAGGAAACCAGACAGGAAAGAAGAGCTTGGGTGCTTTTGATGAATTTTAATCTTCCAGGAGAAGATGGTGAAGGAGGGAGTGTGCAGGCCAAAGACACACCAGTATTTGTATTTATATCAAGGGTCCATATACAAAGTGGAAGTGGAAGCAGGCATAAGTGTCTTTAAACATCACTGATTCAGGCTTCCTTGGAAGACCATGAGCAGAAATGAGGACAGTTCATATATGCAGTTGTTTAAATTGAAGGACAGGTTAGATTTTGTTCATTGCAACACTGTTGCTCTGAAGCAGCTCCATCAGCTTTAACAGAGTTACTCTGAGATCTACAGCCGGGCAGATATGGGAAATAACAAGTAAGCACCTGATCCCAGTCACAACTAAATAAGTAAAAAGCCAGCAACCCAGAAGAAACAGTGTGCACATCTGGAAAAGAAAACATGCTCTTGGGCCCTGAAAAATTATACAGCAAATGGATGTAATCACAAAATAAAGGGCTAAATGATTCAGTAAAAGCAATACAGAAATACAATAAATAACCAGACCTACCTTTGCTGCACAAGGCTCTGTGAAACAGACTGTTAATCTTAGCTCTCCCATTTCGCAGCAGGAGCAAAGCCAGAGGTTTTGACAGCCTCCATGGACTTTGCATGGGCAACTTTTCCCTAGAAACTGCTAGGTCACAGGGATGACTCCTGTGCGCTGGGGCAGGGAAAGCCACCCCGAAGACAAAGTAATTTGCAAGGTAGAGCACAGAGAATAGCAGAAGAATAATGCAAGTTTCCACCCTGCTACTCATTTCTAATGTGACTGGGGCATATCACCCAGGATGGATTTGCAAAGATATCTAAGTGCCCAATGCTAAGGAAAGTTGATAAAAACTTTCAATCAATTCTTCACGCTGAGCTAGCTGGGAAAAAAAGGAAAGCTGGACTTTACTGTGAATTGACTTATGAAATAAATGCCATGAAGCAAATGTTTCTCCTACAAATTAAAGTGTTCCTTCATCCTAAATGGGATACGTCCTCTGTAAACACACATTTCTGTTCTTGCATGTAGCACAGCGCTGAAAACCTTTATTAATCATCTCAGTTTAATTTGCAAGGCAGTGTCAGAAAACAATATATTAAGGAGAACAGGAGAGATTAGTGCTGACCTGTTTTCTGGCCTAATTAATGGAGTTGCAAATGCAAGTGCTTTGCAGATACATAGGGAGGCACAAAGATTAATGCAGTGATACAGAAGGAGGGAACAGAAAAGTTGTGGTGTGAGACAGACCTACCAGGAAGGAAAAGCCATCAGTGCTCAGCATGAGAACAAGCAGAGGAAAGACATGCTGATTTTCATTACTTAATTAAAGGAGATGCATTTTAATTGCACATGCCCACCATGTTTATTCACCAAGGCCATGGAGCCATGCCCAAAAACACAGCCCAGCCTCTGCCTCCTAGGAAAGGATCTCCGGAGTTCTTAGGTTGTCCTCTCCCCTAGTGAGAGCACCTTTACAGCAGCCTCAAGCATTGAATATTAGTCACTCACAATTCAGCTCCAGTCTTTACTCACCAGTCAGCCCATGCTCAGTTCTTAAGCTTTGCAGATGCTTTCAGTCAGCAAACCCTTCATTCTCCTTCCTTACCACCCACAACCCAATATTCTCTATCCTTGCTCAGCATACACTCTGCCACAAGCACGCACACACATACACGCACACACACATGCACACAAACAAACTTTAGCATGACCTCAGCCAACACAAAATTGTCTCTCTGCCGTGGCTGCATCAAATGCTGCTAACAGCTGTGATCACCCAGCTGCCAGTAATGAGTGCTGAGGCCATGCAGCACCTTTTGGAAGCGTATTTGATGGACAGCATGGCTGTTAATCAATGGTATTTCTCTGGAGTATCTTGGCCAAGCAGCAGGGAAAGCTCTCCTCCCATGCAAGCAACCTTTTCCTCCTACCTCTGCATTTTGCCTTTTTCTTCCCCCAAGTTTTGCTGCTTTACATTGCCAGTGGACCACACAGTGAATAGAATAAGATTTACTCATCAAGTTTTTGTGCACACTGTAATTGTGTGGCAGTTGCAGGAATGTTATAAACACCACTGTATTTTATTATAGCAGGATTTGTGTAAATGGCAGTTGTAAACCCCATAATGGGAGCTTTATGGGCCAGATTCAATAAAACCTCCACCTGCAAGATAATTTTATTGAATCTGGCCTTTCTGAAATTGCAAAGTTTATGGTGAAAGGGAAAGCATTTCCCCATATTCCTATTTACTCTCTGCCTATAAATCCATATGCAGTGCTAGCCTCATCTGCAATGTGCATGCATATTGCTTTCCACCTTCATATTAGATAAATCTCTCCAGCACAGTTACCTCTGATTATCACATGGCTCAAGGCTCAGCCCTGATGGCCAGTGCTGTGCCTGCCTTCCTTGGAGCAGCAGCTGTCGTGGTTTAAGCCCAGCTGGGCTCAGAACCATGCAGCCACTCACACACTCCCCCCTCTTCCTCTCAGCCACCCCTGGAGGAATGGGAAGGAGAATCAAAAGAATTTAACCTCTACGGGTTGAGATAAGAACAGTGCAGCAACTAAGGTATAACACAAACCACTGCTGCTACCACCAATAATAACAATGATAAGGGGAATAATGAGGGAAGAGAATACAACAGCTCACCATCTGCTGACCGATATCCAGCCCAACCAAGCAGTGATCTAGCCCTTCCAGGTAACTGCCCCCAGCTTGTATCATAGGCATGACGTCCAGTTGGTATGGAATACTTCTTTGGTTAATTTGGGTCAGGTGTCCGGTCTCTGCTTCCTCCCAACTTCCCCATATCCCTGACAGAGCATGAGGCTTAGAAAGTCCTTGGTCAGAATAAACATTACTGATCAGCAACTAAAAAAAATAGGTGCTATCAGTGCTGTTCCCAGGCTGAAAGTCAAAAACACAGCACTGCACCAGCTACTGAGAAGGAGAAAAATTACTGTTACTGCTGAACCCAGGACAGAGAAACCTGGAGCCCTTGAGGCAATAAATCTGTGCTGTTCTGGGCTGCTTCTGCAAAGCCCAGCCATCCTCTGTACATCCCATCCCTCCTGCAGCAGCAGGTATAGCCTAGCAATTACAATTCAACAGGGTGGTTGGTGCCTTCACAGACAACTGGAACCTTGCAGGGGAATGGAAAATGCTAGCCCCCACCCTGGGTCAGTGATCCATGTTCAATGTGGTGTAACACCCCAAGCAAGCATCCTGCTCTTTCAATATGCGCTGTGGAAGCAGCTACCTGAAGAGACCATAGACTGAAGGAAGGAGGAGGAATGGGCATTATTTGTATTCCCTAGCATGGATCCTGAACAATGTTCATCCCTTGTATCCAGTCCAGCCTGGCTGGCTGATCACCCTTCTTCCATATGGTTTCAGACACATCTCTAACAAGGCAGCACATCTCTGAAGCTTGCAATGACTTTCTGCATGCTAATTAACATGTCATGGTGATGACCTTCTATCTTTGGCCAGCATTATTGCTAGATTTCTGTAAGGAAGTCAGATAAATCCCATATTCTAACTTAACCAACAGGATTTATGTTATGGTACTGAGTAATAATAAACAGCCCTATCAAATCAGATTAGCATGTTTTAAAGATCAGTTGGTTCCTCAGCACTTTGAGGAAAAATAGCAATAAAATATCCAGCAGAGCACATGCTTCTCACACCAGCACAGGGAAGTAAAATGTTCATCAACCGATTTACAGGATCAAATGGAAGCCCTTCTGATGCTAGGCATCAACACAACAGCAATGGATCCTCTCATTCAGTACTCAGGAACTGTGATTTACCTAGAGTCCACATTCAAGGCCAGTACCCTCATTTCCAAGCCCAGCCATGACTGATGGCTTGGGGCTCGGGGTGTGCAATGCCCCTGTGGAGCTGAAATCCCAGCTGTGTATTAGACACTCGGCAGAGCCTCAGTATGTGATCCTGGACATCCCACCCCCATTGTGGATGGGAAAAGTGGGATGATTTCCCATTGCTTCTCTATGTTTGGCTTTCTGACAATGCCCTTCAAAGCCTGCTGAGCGACAGGCTTGGCTGTGTGCACCAGAAGAAGGCAGAATGGTTTCTGACAAGGCAAGTTAAAAGGCTTATGTAGAACATGTTACAGCTAAAACATCCTGTTAGGAAGATAACACTGTCATTTAAAATTGATGAAATTTTTATATAAGCCACTTGTTTTTTTCTGGGAGCACATCTGACCTGTGCAGCAGCCTCTGGCAGCTAGCTAGGGAGATGAGATGGGGCCATCTTGGGAATACATCCTAAATCCATCCCTGTGCAAAGGGGAGATCCCTACTCTGCCTGAGGGCTCCACAGTGACCCCTTCAGTATGGTAAGATATTAAAAAGAGACCATGTCTGTCTTGTCTGGAGCTCAAAAAGAGGTGCAAGGCACATGTAGCTCACTACATGGGTTGGTCTTCAGCACTTTTCCTTTGGTTGAGGGAGGACAATGGGAATGATCCTGCTGGTTGCTTTCCCAGAGAGGTCTTCCCTGGTCCCTCAGCTCCTGCCCAAATACTGGAAAGCCAAGGGGAACTCCTGACACTTTCAAAAGGCAACCTGAATTATTTGGAATACTTACACTTTATTAGTCATTTTACACGCTCCAAGTGTTTTACAAAAGACATATTTCTTTGGCATAATTTCTAGATATAAGACTTCCCTTTCTCTGGATCACCTTACTAGACAAACTGCAAAACATTTGCCAAATGTTATATTGCTTTACACTTTCTGCCACTCACCATGGCCAATCGTGCACGTGAGAGGGAGAACATCCACTCTGGAGACATCCCGCTGCAGTCAGCATTGCTCACCCAGCTGAGTGTCTCGTTAAACTGAGATCATTCATTTATAGAGCGGAACCAGTAATTGAACATTATTATTAAGGCTATAAAGGGAAGGTTCAAAGGCACTAAATGGCTGTACGGGAAAGCATTTACTGCAGAGCTGATAGCCCAAAATATGTCATCAGTGAAGGATTAGGAATCACTTTCTCCTTCAAGTCTCTGCCTGTTTCTTTTTTAAAATCTGGCGTTCTTCCTGCATGGATCTGAGCCGCAGACTTCCTGGAATCACTTCTCCTACATACCAGCCTTTGTGCACTGGAGATTATCAGATTATTGACTTTGGGATTCCTAATTATATCAACTTGACTGGTTGATGAATCGGAGGTGGATAGCATCGCAGCTGATGCAGTACTGGGGGTCAGGCAATGACTAGCAGGAGTCATTTTCCTCCAACAGCTATACAGGCAGAAAGCTGAAATATATTCTGCTCCTGCTAAGAAATAAACCCTAAAGCAATTGTTCACTAATTGCTGGGATTTAATGTGCCCTCTCTCAAATACACCGCAGCATAGCGAAGGACAATTCAGCGCCTTGCCCAGACTTGGTCTGCATGGAGGGGGAAACTCAGGAATGAGGAAACGTCTCAGAATTTGGGTCTTGAAGAACTACATGCGCCCAAACATCAGTTCCAGCAGTGCCTTGGTTTTAGCATTCAAATGGCTTTTTTTGCCTGGGTCTTCATTACAAAGGTGGTGAAGCAGTGGCACAGGTTGCCTAGAGAAGCTGTGGTCGCCCCATCCCTGTTAGTATCCCTTCCAACACAAACCAGTCTGGGATTCTATGACTGTCCCACACCAGGAGGCACTTGCGGACCATGGGCTCCTCCAAGATATGGTGGCAGCTGGAAAATGGTTTTAAGTGCCACCATGTTGGAGCCAGCCAATGGAGGAAACCAACCTCAAAAGCTCCAGACGTGGATGGGGTCTTCACTAGGGCATTTGCAGCAACAAACCTCTGGCATTTTAGGGCATCCCACAGAGATTTGCCCTTGATGCCACCAGCTGGATGAAAAGACTTGAGCCCACAGCATGCAGGAACTTGCAGCATCCTCTGTTTAAAGCACAGCATTCCCTTTAATGCTTTGCACTTCTGAAATTATAAAAAAGCAACAGCCCTCCAAAAAACAAACAGAACTTAATTTTATTCTTAATGGAAAGATTCATGGAAATGGAACTTGGGTATTTTCAGTGAGTAAAGATCATGTTATAATAATTCGATTCTACAATACTTTAATCCCAAGGAGACAATTTTCTCTTTTTCTTTAAAGAAAACTTTTACCTTTTTTATCCATCTTTCATTGATTATTCTAAAAATCCCATTTAGCTCCACCACGAAATGGCACGGTAGTCTTTTCTTGTTACGTTTTAATAGAATAAAACCCAACTGTATATGGGAGGATTAGATAGACATTCGTTGAGCTACAGAACACTGTTCCTCCAGATGGCCAGATAGAATCTGGGTAATGCCTTTCTTATTTCAAAACGTAATGTAAGCTGATGAGATGTGTTTTGTCCAGTATTTAATGGGTCAGACATGATGCTGAGGTTGGCAGCACGCATGTAAGAATTAACAGGCAGAAAATAAAGACATATTTCAACCACCTCTTCTTGGACTCACTGAAATAAAAAGCTGTCATAGGACAAAAGCTACTTACATCAGAGGGGCAGAGACGCTAAGCTTTTCCATAGGCGTTATTTTATTTATACATTGCTTACTGCACATGAACATTGACAGATTGGCATGGAGCATTCCATGAAACAAAATACACCAATACCTGTTGCAGACAGATTTAGGAGTACCTGTATTATTTACTGGGTGCACATTGCTTCATTTGAGACATAGTACATAGTGGTAGTTTCATTGAGTTGACAGCCTGCAGCCCTTTATTTCCCCCAGCTGTAAAGCAGTCTGGAAGTTACAGCTCTTCCTCTGCAGTCTCCACAACTCCACATTGTACCCTCTTCTTTTAAGGATGTAGGAGTGCAAGTTGGATAGATTTGTTTAGATTTGTACATGATACCTGAATAGCTGATGTTGTGACACACATCACTTCAGCAGAGATATGCACTGATCTTTGGGCATGAAAACTTTTACAGCCCTAGACTGCTAGCAAAAAAAACAACCGTGGTGGTCTCTACCAGGAGCCACATTCAGACAGCATCCAGATCATCACTGCCAGCCCAAGAGAGCAGCCACCCTTAGGCTTTATCCTCTTTTTATCACCTATGCTATCTTTCCCCCCACATGCCCATATCATTCCATGAGCTGCTTTGGCATCAATCATGTGTCACTGTAAAAACCCAAGGACAACCATGATCAGGTAAAGGAGAGGTTTTCTAAAAGGTCATGCTAATTCTTGCTTTATGAACGAGTATGGTTCAGCAACCCAGCAAACATTCATCACATGCATAAATGTAATGTAATGTAATTCTGTTCCTGCTCTCTCTTGGAAACACAGGTTTTACAGGATGATTATATGGGATTTACCATGTAACAAGTGTAAATATTTAATTATAAAATAAAAAAGGTTGGATGGAGGCTCATTTCTTTGTTTACTTGGTGGGTTTAAAAGCATCTGGTTTTAAAATGGCCCACAACACAATATAAATGAATACAGAGCATAATCCAAGTTATTACTAAGTAGGATTTACTCCCTCTAATAAAGGCAGGGATTTACGTTATGGCTGAGTGACATCCACACATGGGAAGCACTCTTGTGAAGGTAAGGTGCCCTGGAACTTAATGTTGCTAAACCCGTGATGGTGGATACAGCCTCAGGAGCTCAACAACCGGGACTACACCACCACAGCATTGGATGGCCAGGGACTGCAGTTCCAGCTTGTAAAAGCTGTGTTATACACAATGCATACACCATCTGGCTGGGACATGGCACTTCTCCTATGTGGGGAGCCCATCGCCATCCCATCTCTCCCAGTATCACCACCATGTACCCCTGGTCACATTGAGGCCCCTGTCAGCACCACCTGATGGTTGCTGTAACTGCTGCCTTATCTAGGTTGCATCTTTGTCTTTTCCATTAGCTTCAGCTCCTTTCCCAGCACTACCTACCAGACCTGGGCTCCAGTGGAGCATTTTCCTGCCTGATGACAGATGCACATGGCAGAAATGAGAGGTGGGAGCGCTCCTCTGACTAGAAAATGCTCCTTCAGCTTGGTCCCCACAGAATGGGGGCTGCAACAAAACCCTTGCCAGGTCAGCACCAACTGAATGTTATTAGAACAGGAAAGGCTCCTGTCGTTCAATCACACTGTATTATTTATGACCTAATGATTGCCCCTTGACTAGCAGGGATTATAGTTCTCTAAAATGTTTATGGGTGAATGAAAGGGCATTAACCTCATTATTATCACGTCTGTGCTCATCAGAGGCCATTAGTAGCTTCCTCTCAGCTCCCTGTGCTGCTATGTTGCTATTTGGTGTCATCTATTGCCTCCTCACGCTCGTGCATGCCTGTGTTCAGCTCTGTCTCTTCTCTCAAGCAGATTTAAGAAAAATGGGTGAAAATGACTTGAGAAGGAATCCACAAAGCCCTTGGGATTAATATTCTGATGCAACAGCTTTTTCCTGTGAGGTTTTCAGTATGCTTTCAAATCACAAAGCAATGGGGCCTCCAATCCCTTCTTACACACCCAGCAGCACTCTTTCAGATGATGCCTGCCCAACTTTTCCCTTTTATTTCAGTCCCGTATAAGCAGCACCACTGGGAACTGAGGCTCTGCTTTTGGAAAAGCACTGCTGGTTTCTAGGCACTATGCCTACAAGGCCTCCCATCTCCGGCCACTGAGACCTGTTAAGGTGTCCTTCATTAACCTGGCCATCACAGATATCTCCTCCTCGCCCCAGACCCAGACTCACCATGCCACCTTTTATGATGGAATATGGCTTGAGCCCTTTGTACCAGAGCTCTGTTGGATATTTGGGACCCAAATGTAGGACCTGTTGGCTCATCTCAAACCAGTTTTGGGTGGAAAATTCCACAGGAGCTGTCTCCAACCTCAGCACCCACCTCTGTGCAAATGGCTAGAAGAAGAATTTGCTCTTGGCTAACTATCAGCCCTCATGGTAAAAATAATTTCTTTTCTAATAATTAAAATGATGGGCTATAAATGAACCTCTGCTTTGCTCAGCCCTGGGAATTCACAGGGAGCATTTTGAGCAAGAAACAGTTTTAAAAGTAAAACCTCCCTTTTCTGCCTCTCATCTTATGCGAGTGTCCCCAGAGCTAGCATCTCTATCCTTCCCACACTTCATCATGAAAAGCAACACCTGTACATCAACATGCTGCTAACAGTGTCCTTAAACTGAAATAAAAGCATGTGCCTGATCTTGCTCACTGTTGACACACTTGAACTGGACAGCTTAAGATGTCCTGTTCTCTCTATATCCTCTCCCTTAGTGTGCTCCTCCACACCTTCTGCCTATGTCTTTTTCTTTTCACAGCCCTTCACTGAGGTTCCCTGAAATCTGCAACCCATTCCTACTTCTAAACACAAAAGATGATAACAAAAGAACCTTGGCAAAAGCCTTGCCTGAATATCTCCATTTCTTTTGTCCTTTCCTTCCTCAGCTGTTAACAGCTGCTGCCCATCTTCTGTGCCACTTCCCAATGTACTTCAAATCCTTCCAAGCACTTGCACAAACCCAATAATGCACCAATATGGTTTTAGTTGTTGCAACCTTTATATCTGCACTGCTGGAGATCATTATCTGGCTTTTTTATCTGTAGATTCAGGCCTGTGGAATAAAACTTATGCCAATAAAACTGAGGAAGCAAACACAACACAAGCAGAATGAAAAAAAAGCAATTGAACATGCTATAAATTCACAATCAGGTGAAAGCTAATTATGGCCGTGCTCACTAAGAAGATAAGGACACAGTGAGGGAGATAGACTTATTAATTATTTGTGTTATGGTAGCACTTAGAAGCCCCAATCCTTTTTCTGGGACTAGATGTGCTATACATGGCAAACTCTCAAATATATCTTTGGGTAATTGCACAGTTTTAAAGGAAAATGTACAAATGCTCTTTTATTTCACCTTCAGCAACTCCTGGTTTGTTAATGCTGTTACAGGAGACTGAGTTCACCACTGGTCTCATTCTGAGCAGCTTGGTCTCATAGGTCAAAATACAAACAATCCAGCATGAGGCTACCCTCCACCCATACCTGGATTGGGGAAACCACAGCAAACCCCCCAAAGTGGGCATGAGATGCATCCATCACCATCCTCATGCCCTGGTGTGAGGGACAGAGCACTCACTGTTGGCAACAGGGATACTTCATCCTCATTGACTCTGTGCAAGTTTGATTGCTTTTCTAATTAAGACACATTTTATGGTAATCTACCAAGCCCCTTAGACTAAATCACTCAATCTGTTGTTAGTGCCCATATGTTTACAGCTTTACAGCCTGCTGCAGCATATTTGCTTTGCCACGATGTCGGGAAGGTTTAGTGACAGATGAGGCTCTGCACAGCCACTCAGGTGGAGCAGAGCCCTTGCACCCAGACAGACTGGCTCTGCATGAATGGACAGACAGCCCTGGTGCTTTGGAGATGAGATGCACAGCACTGCATATTCAGCATCCCATGCTGATCACCTCTCTACTCCCCTGGCTCTGCTCAGCTCAGCACATCCTTCACATTTCCCTTTCTTTCCTTTTCTTTCTTCTTCTCCAAAATAAAAGGCTGCACATGATGGGAGTGGAAGGCTGAAGAGTTTCACAGTATCATCATGTCCAGATGCCCCAGAGCTCACTTACTAAGGAGTTTTACTGCAGCTTCAAGGCCTCTGAGTAGTCCTTTGGGTAATAGGTAATAACCAGATTTACAAGGACAGGACAGGCAGGATCAGCCCCTCCTTCTGCACTGGACATTGACTTAAATGAATACTGAGCAAGCACTCCACACTTCTACTCTCACTGACCCTTCAGGAATATGTGTGTCCCTGGACCCAGCCTTGCCTATCTCCAGACACACCGATGGGCCCCTTCTTCAGGGCTAGTGCTATGCCAGCACACACACTGGCAAGGAGCTAAATCTTTCCTTTGGGCCTGCCTGCACTCTTTGTGTATCCCACATATTGAAACACATGTGCTGTGCTGGCAGGCAACAGCTTCATCTCTTCATCTTCCATCAGGCTGCCCACGCCAGCTCTGAAAGGAGCAGGGATGCGGTGAACTGAGATGTGTCCCGAATCCACCACTCTCCTCATGCCTGCATCCCACAATGGTACCCGCACAGGCAGAGGTCAGGCAGAGACAGAGGGGCCCCAGTTCTTCTGAAATTAGCTGCGCTGAGCCCCCAGCCCACCACAAACACGTTGTATTCACAAGGGTGTACCACCCTACTATTTAAAATGGCTTGTACTCAGACGGAAAGAGAGACCAAAAGCAAAATCAGAAAGGACCAGACTCTAGATCAAGTTGCCATCTGCCATCCTAAGTATGGGGAAACACTGCCTGAAAGAAATGGTCATATAATTGTACAGGAACTTCTAATCAAGAGTGACACAAAAAATAAAACACCACTTGCCATCACCAGCAGTGACAGGCAGCTGCTACCCAATATCAACACAAACACCTCTCCCCTTGCACAGTGCCTATTGATCTGAGCAAGATTAACAGAGGTGTGGAAAGAACTCATTAAGTCTTCCAAGGACTTGGCTAAAAAAGGAGGATCTGGTGTTCAGGAGGAGGCAGATATTTAAGAAATCAATGCTTTAATAGTTTAAGGAATTTCTCTAGGAACTGCTTGATCTGCTAGAGGATCAGCCAAGGAGACAGTTCTGTAAGGAAAAGAAGCTCTGCGGGATTCAGGCAACCCTAAAATGATGTTTCAAACTCCTTTCAAACCCTGATGCACCTGCTAGGAAGGGACAATGACTCCTCAATCCTACTGGCACAGATCTGTTTTCAGCCCTGGAGCTTGCCAATGCTGTCAGTCTGTCCCTGGAGCTGCACCAAGCCCTGGTTTATACATCAGTCTGAGGTTATCTTGGAGAGATGTCACGCTCCTGGGGATGTGATGGAGGCTTCTCCATTTTCTGAGGGGTGAGTGGTGGCTGGAGATACAGGACTGGGGAGAAGCTGCCCCCAGATCTGCTACAAGCAAGTATCTGGAGATGAAGGAATGTCACACAAGCTAGCATGGGCAAAAGGCAACAGATGGAAAACCATGAACACTTACAACTTTTGTATGTACAATATGAGGAGCAGAGGAAGCTCTCCTGCTCCCCTGAGTTTGTTTCAGCTGTATCCTATAGATATGGCCTGTAGGACTGAAGGGATCATTATTCCTCAGACACAAACTTCTCTGCCAAGGGAAAGTCTTGCTGTGATGGACTTAACAATAGTATTCACTTTGTGTCTCACAATCCCTTGGCTGCTGGCAGCCTGCCTTCCTGGACAGAGGTGAGACCTTCCCCCACCTGCAATCACACCGACCATCCTGGCCTCTCTTCCTGCTTCAAAGCTATTCTGATGAGCTCAACTGCCTTCCTTAATAAACCACTTCCCATTCTTCAGGGCAGTCTGACACCCCTGCTATGACGAGTTAGGTGGCACGAAACCCCAGACCTTTAGTTTTGTGGTGTGCGAAGCAGGAATCATGTTCTTCAGGTTATGCTCCCCAGCCCCTTCCTCTCTAGGATCACCCAAAAGTGCTCTTTGACATCGTCCTACTGCTATCTGAGCCAGATAGCAAGGCTCAGCAAAGTTGGGAATGTTTCATGCTATCCTCAGGCAAGCAGGTTTATGCTTAGAAAGTGTGTGAGATGGGCACGGCTCAGACACCCATGCCCTCCACACCCAAGTTGCTAAATGACTGTGAAAGATAATTATTGTTAAGTACCTTGTTCTCTAACGCTGTGGCATATAATGCGCTTTACGTACCATGATTTGTAACATTGTGCCAAGCACATACATTTAAATTACACAGCTGGTATAAATAGACATGGTCCTTATGAAACAGCAAAACCCCAAAAGCCACTGAACGTAGTGCCTCGTTATCACATTTTCAGGAACCAAGCTCATGTTCTTGCCTGTGCAACACTCTGCAGAGCTCAGGATCCCCACAGAATATCCCCATTAGCTGCTTTTCAGGCAGGTGAGAAAGCAAGAGCAACCATTCCACCCTGGAAAACCAGGAACAATTAAACTTGTCCAAAAGCAGCTTAAAATGACTAAGCAATTATTGCCAATCTGAAATTTCTCTCCAGATGAGCTTGGCTTGAATTGCCAGACATGACATCCTTACATTCTCCTGTGGGTTTAATGAACCCAGTTACAGTCTTCAAACCTCTTATTAAAGTATACTTCATACATCTATTAGCATAGCCTCCTATCAGAAGAGTAGGCAGGTTACTCTGGGTCTAACATGTTAATTTTCTGAGCAGGTATGTGCTCAAGCTCACCGCAGCTCCAGCTTGTGCTACAGCTGGAGTTTTTAAAGACTTCTGAAACACCAAAGCGATCAGCGCCCATGGATATGATTCAAGCATGAAAGAGCAGAAGTGACAATAAATTAGCCCATATAATGCTGCAAATTCAAGTATTGATTATGTAAAATCAGAATATTGCAGCCATACGTCTTGTTTTCCTTAGCCATGCTGTTGCAATCATTGCCTTATTCTGCCTGAAAAGCACAGCAGAGCTCTGACAGGGAGAAAGAAATAACTGCCCCTCGCTGTTATTTACAGGTAAAAAGAGGTCTCCAAGTTAGCTGAGAGTACTGAGGAATGAGGCTGCTGAGCTGCGCAAAGCAGAGGCAGGCAGCACAAAGTCGGAGCAACAGTCTATTGACCTGTATTAATGATGTTACACTCTGAAAAGCAACCTATTTTCTTAATTACTTTAAAGATTTTCTTTATTTCACTCATACGCTTTGGTGAGGAGCAGCTTGCTGCCAACTGCCAGTCTATAGGTTGATCTTTCTAAGGTAATATGCAGCCAGATATTCATACTTGAGCTTGATCAATATTAAACAGCTCTTACTTTTTTCTTATATCAAATATTACTGCATTATTTTAGGCATCTGATCTGAAATGCCAAAAGGAATAGGATAAATCATCATTCCTCCTCCCTTTAATCTTCACTCTCCACGTTTCTGCTGTAAAATGAAGTGCAAAACTAGTTTTCAAAGCAGGCACCCCCCTTTGACAAAGCAAAATACAAACTGAAAATATTCCAGTACATCTAAATAACATGGAACAGTTTGGCTCAGCATGAGAATTCAAAGAAATCAAACCTAAAACCAGTTTAGTGGGCTTCATGATTCCTGTAAACCCCCCCTTCTCCCCCACACAGTATGGTTACACGCATAAACAGAGATGTATATAACTTACCGGAGCAAATATCACCATACACATTTACAAAGGGGTTTATAATCCAACTTGCGTCTCCTGGAATAAAGCAAGGTTTGTCTCATACTAAAAATAAAGGCTCCCAAAAGCTTCTCAAAGGAGGGGGAGAGGGAGAGAGAGGGAGGGAGGGAGGGAGGGAGGGAAGAAGAGGGAGCGAGCTCCTTGCTTCTCTTTTTATGAAGCAAATAAGGAGAGCAAGAAAATCAATGCCGAGAGAAAGTGAGATGATATACCAATCAGGCAGCAGCCTCAGCCCTATTTGCAGAGAGATGGCAAAATGCTCATATTATTAGACAATGACTACGCACACTCTAAGTAGAGAAAGCAAATACTTGTCCCTCGGTGAGAGGCTGATTGCTTTGTTGTGGTGCAGGTACCACCACAGTGGGCTGGGAGACGCAACCCTTTCCCCCCCACTGCTAATTCAGCATTGCTTCAGTCCTTGTATGTGCCCTGTAGGAAAGAAACAGCTCACAGTTCTGGGCTGAAGTTGTACAAAGCTTAAAGACCCTCCAAAGCTCTGACCCAGACTGCCATTGGAGCAGTGCTTCTTCATTGCTGGATTAGGGGGCTTTTGGAGCTCTCTGTTACACATCTTAGAAAGCTGCCCTGAAGCTAGAGCAAGGAAATCATTCAGAAAAGGGAAAAGACCTCTCAGGTCTCCCATACTTCAATGTGCATTAAGCTCCTCCTGTGCTCAAACAGGACCAGACTCACAAAACATCTTCCTCCACAAAGCATCTTCCTGGAACTTGAGCTTCTCCTCCTTTTTTGCATACCAGAGAAAACCTATGGGAAGCCCATGGGTTCCCTTGTGCCAAAAGAGGACATTTCTGTGCTATTAATCCACCCAAAAAAAGTCTTTGCTGTGCTCTGTGTGTGTTGGAAGGAGGAGGAGGAGCAGGTAGCAGGAGGTAAGCTCATTGCCTCTGACATACAGGCACCTGCTTGTGAATGGGATGCATGAGTGGCAAACACATGCCACCTCTTTGGAGAGATGCCACAGTTGCTCCCCACAGCAGCTATACAAAGACACAAACCCCGTGTCCTTTCACTACAAACCTGCTCACAAGAGGGTTTTCAGGCTGGTCCCTTATCTCCACTCTGCATCCAGGACTTCAGTGCATTCAGAGCACAAAATGGATCCATGGATCCCTCTCTACCAGACACCCAGCTCTGCGCTTACTAGTGCTGCCTGGTGCGACTGAGGCTGTGAATCATGCTCTGTGCTATTTATTTATCAGCCCGGGGTTTGTCACTGTTTTGCCCCCTTTCCTGCACACTGCATCAAATATTTTCAAATACAGATGACAATGGATGAGACACAAGGTGAACTTTGTCTTTTATTTGAAGACAGAAGTTACACACTGCTATACAGAAACACCTGCTGGGTGGCAACAGTTCTCTACGCAGCAGAACTGTCGAACAATTGCTTTTCCCCAGCAGCTTGGGATTTACACTGTGCAAGAAGAGCTGGAATTCACAGGGTAAACCCTAAACACAAAGCCAAGGAGGCTGAACTCATCTGATAATTGAATTTATCTGTTTGGGGCTAGCACTTCCAGCACAAACCAGGCACAGAGGAGACTCCAACAGCCCTTTATGAGCGCTGAACCTTCAGGGCCCTTTTCCCACAAGCAGGAGCTGCATTGCCACGCTGACAGATGTTCCTGCCAATGATGTGGCCGCTGGTTTCCAACAGATACAGTCTGATGCTGTAACAAGAAGACATCGCAGTGCTGAGAGAGTTCTTCAGGCTGAAGCACTGCTCCGCTGCTTGGTGCATTTTAACATATGTGTAAGGGCTTGCCAGCCACTGTGCCCACTGCCTGAGTCCCAGATCTAAAGATTAAACAACTCAGTATCTCTGGTCTGCAGAGCTGGGTAGAATTTGCCTCCCGCTGCACTAGGAACAGCACCTGGATGCCTGATCCACACTGGAATTGCCCTCTGAAGACATGCATCACACCACACAGGCTGCAGCATTTCTTCTTTTTCCTGGTTAGCATTGGCCAACACGTCTTTGTCCTCAAGGGCAGGGCTCACATACCTCACTCCTCCTCTCTTGCTATCTCTAGAAAAGACAGAACAGCCCAGACAAGGCTTGGAGGAGGTTTTGTAGGAATAACACAGACCTGAATTGGAACACGAAGCAAAAGCCAGCAATGGGCAAAGGTGACTGAGGACCACACAGAACTTACCATGCACTGCGTCAGCACAAGGTGTGATGCTGGTTCTCCCACACCCTTGGGAGAGCTCTTCTCCAGCCTGTGAGTGCCTGGATTGCTCCCACACATTGGTGAAGGATCCTCAGCCTGCCTGAGCTCCCCAGCTGATGCATCTCATCCCTCTTGGCCTTTTTCATTGCATTCAGCTCTCCAGCTGGCACTGAAACTCACTGTATCTCATGGTGACCAGCCTCTTGCTGCAAGGTGTGACAGTAAGTGAAATGCAAACACCTCTCATTTTCATTTTCCAATGAGATAATTTTATTTTCCCTTCCCACAGCTAACAACTGCTGTTACTTCAACTCACAAAACTCTTCTGAAAACTTTATGAAACATCCACTAAAATAGTTTTCCAGAGGCGCCTCTGGGAGCAGCTGTGTCAGCCCGCTAAAATACGTGCCCACTTGGGTACCTCTGTGGGATGTGAGGATACAGGATGCAGTTTTAAACAGAGCATGATGTGCTGCAGCAAGTGATGACCTGTCCTGTCACACAGCTCCTTCAAACAATGCTGCAACACAGAGTCCACAGCAGAAAGAGATCAAAGCCTGCTTTTTACCCATGACATCCCATGAATGCTGTAAATTAGGTTTAACACTTTTGAAAGAGGATCCACTGGTGTTAGCCAACAAGGCAAAACACTTGTTAGGCCACAGCAGACCCTGCAGCACTGCAGGCTGGTGATTTCTTCAGCTTTACTAGATAGCATTCCAAAAATTCATCTGAAACACTGGATAGGACGCTTAGGATCACCAAGCATAAAACCAGGGCTGTTATGCCACATCTCTCTGTATCAGAGCTTTCCACTTTTGATTCTGAAGTTAGGAGTTTCAAAGCAAACTAAAAAGCTCCCTGGGATTTAAGCCCCAAATTCCTTTAGGTACCACTGAAAAGCTGAACACATCCAGCAGATTTCCACCAGCTTTACCACATCACTCAGAGTCTGAAGACATTTCACCCTTGCCTGTAGGAGGGTTGAAGCTAAAAGAGTGCAGTGACACCAGTAATGGTTAGGGCTGCAGCCTGGGAGGAGGCTTCTCCCTGAGTACAACAGTAGTCACAGGAGGGATCTTCATGAGAACAGCATGAGACAGGGCTGCTCTTCTGGCTATGAACTGCTATCTCTTCCCCCAGCCCACATAGTGGAAGCCCAAAAGCACCAGTTATGCTTGGACCCTCTCATTGCTGCTTTACTCTTCATTTATTTGCCCATATTACTCTGGAAGTAATTTTCATGCTTTCATGTGTGTGCAGATTTACAGATGCCTATAAATTCACATGCTACATGGCAGGGATGAAAGTTTATTGTTCTTTCAGCATCAGGGTCCTCAGCTTTGCCTGAGGCTGCATTGCACCCATGCTCACCCTGGCCAGGCTAAGGAAAAAGGAGGCAGCAGCACCATGAGCGCATTGGACCATGCTACAACATCTGTGTCAGCTCAACATCTGGAGGAGCTAATTAATAATATCAGAGCCTCCATTCCACCTGTGCTATAGCAAAAACATCAATCAAGGCAGCAGTGGCTGTGTGAGCAGGATGGAGCCTGGCAGAGGGGCTACAGCCTCAGTCAAGGAATGGAGAATGGTCCAACCTGGAGTTGCAGCAGCAAATACTAAGACAGACTCCTGCATACCAGCAGACATTTTCACATTTCCCTCTCAATCTATATCGAAATTTAGGAAGACACCAAAAAATCAATGAAGTCTGAGGCACAGCACTGGAAACCATAGGTTTTTCCCATGGAAATGGAACATTTCCTAATGAATCTCCCCTCCCCCGGTGCCGTTCGGCTCTGCTGCAAAATATTGCTGCGAGTTTATCAATCTGAGGTTTGTTTCATGCAGTTTGCAATGCTAATGAGTAAACCAATTTTGACATATTATGTAAGCCAGTTTCTGAAACAGAGATTCTTGGCAGGACAAATGTAAACACAGACACCCTCTTGCATCCAATTTAAATGAGCATGTTGCTGAAAGCACTAAGGGCTTGATTCTGTTGACTTATTCCTGGTTTACTCCAGTGAAAAAAGGAAAAAATAGAGAAAAAAGTAGAAAAAAAACACCCCCCCCCTTCAATTCCATTACTAGTGCAGCAGCAATTTGCAAAGTGGATCTAATTTTGTAACAAGGAAATGTGCTGGAATAAGCTAATGCAGGGTGGTGACTCGGGCACTGTATGAGCATCAGTACAGCACACAATCAGGAGGATGCATGTCATTCCAGATGGAGCTAATGGGGGAGATGTCAGCTCTCCACACCCTCATCCTCTTAAGCCAAATTTAGGTCCAGGTAGTGCCCCATGGGTTGGGCTGCCCCCAGAAGGTGACTGTTTTCAGCTTCCCTGCTCTTTTACATTGGCTTTGTAGAACATTGCATACCTGGGCAGCAGGAAAGCCATAGAGCGGCATCAGGGTAGATGCTGCCCTTGCTGCTGTTACACTGGGGTGGTGGGAACGCAGGGCACAAGGGTTTATTTGTCTCAGCATGCACTGCACCACACCAGTACATGGCTGGGTGCTGAAACCCCATGAGACATCACTACCTGGCCCAAACCTGGCAATTGGCCCCACCACAGGCACATCTGGACACCCTGATTAATGGCTTATACCCAGTTCTTACAGACCATGATCCCAGCACTAGAATGATGTGCTGGAAAGCACATACATTGGATGACAGACTGCAACAACCAGCAGCATACCTTCCAGTGACATGGGGGTGAGCTCAAGGGCACAAGCTCAGAGAGAAAGGAAGGATGTATTTGTAAAAGCCCCTAGAAAAAGAGGCTCTACTAGAGGGATGAATGAGATTTTGTTAAAGTGAGGAAGGCCTGGAATCAAATCTTTCATTTGCACTTTTCTCAGCACCATCTGGAGGAGCATTTGCATCTGCCAAAAGCACAGCGTATTTCTGTCGACAAGTGGAAGCAAATGAGGTAGTAGCATACCTGGAGATGGCCTCTGCTCTGTTAATGGCTCTGGGCATCTCCAGTGTGTTTTAAAACTCAAACACAAGTGTGAAGTTGAACTGTGTTGTTTCTGCTATTGTGGAGGAAATGACATCAAATAAGAGGTACACTGCGCTGTGAGGTCAGGTGTGCTGCTGCAGAGCTTGTTTATTGCATGTGTCAGTGATCACACCAGGCACCAGAGCTGCAACACACCACCTCACACTCAATCCCATTTGTAACATCAGGGTATCATTTATCATACCTGGCTCCTTCGCATTATACAATAAAAGAGAACAAGAGGAAGAATACTTTCAGCCTCCAAGCACCTGAGCTTTCAATGATGAGAGCAAACCTGAGAGCTCTTTCCTTTGTTCTGTACAATGCTTTCAAGCTGTGATCACAGGCAGCCCAAGAGCCACACATTTGCTAGCTCATCGAGTTTCATCCTGCAAGTTTGGAAATGCGCAGCTGCCAAAGTAATTCAAGTTTTAATGGCATAAGAGAAATCTCTCTGCTGTCTAGACACAAAAAAAGGACAGTGCTTGAAAGGAGGGCAACTGACAACTAAGCATCACTTGGGATGTAAACGACAGGGAGACGAGATGCCTGCACAGCCTGTGCTTGCTGGCACACACAACAGCACTACAGGGCTGCAGAGGAGCAGCAGAGCTTGGGAAGAGATGATGCCCCATAGGCTCTTGCCTGAACCAGTACAAGTCCAGCTCTCTGCCAGCTGACAAATACCCCCCTATTGCTCACGCTGCCTTACCAGCAGGTGGGAGCTCCGAGGTGGGAGCGAAGCCCCAAACCAGATCTCCGAACTCCCACCCCACCAGGGAGACAGGGCAGCAAGGAACCAGCATGCAGAGTGAGATATCCCAGCGCCTCACTGCCTCCCTCCCAGCAGTTCATCTACACACAGCGCATTACAGTAACAGGCAAAAAGAGTACTTCAATTTCTAACATCTATTTTTTACTGCAATTTTAAATGATTTGGAATAACTCCTGTGGTTACAAGTCTAGCTGTGACTCAGGGTAAGCCAGTTTAGAAAGCCCTCACTGTCCCTCCAAGCATCTTGCAAGAAGAATGCTCAGGGGAGTGTTACTGCCACCCACTTAATGCTTTCTGCATTTTTCAGCATTAAATGCTGTTTCTGCATGTCTTAAATATCAGGCACTAAAAACATATAAAATTATAATCTGAAGGCCAAATGGGCACGAACTGGATGATAAAAACAGCATGGAATAAAAAAGAATCAGATGAATTTCTATTGTAATTTTTATAGCTATTTAACAGGAAGAATGAAAAAATCTAATTACTGTCAACCATAAGTTTTCAGCTTCCCAGTCAGCAGAGCACTATTATTAAACTACTGTATAATTGCTTCTTTTACACTGCTTCCTACAGAAGTTGTGTTATTTCACTCATAGTTAAACTCATAATATTGGCTTCATAACTAATCCTGTCAATCGAAATCCCCAGGGGCTGGTACAGCGATAAATATAGCAAGAGGTTGTTTCTTCCCTCAGCTTCCTCTCAAAGTCTTTTTCTGCAGGTACCAGGGCTGCAGCTTAGCAATGCCATGGACTGTTGCACTCACCAACAACACATGAACACTGCTTCTCTGGCTCAAGCAAGCCATGGAGGAGAGGAACAGATCCTTCCAGCAGACGATTCTGTCCCCCTGTCCTGGACAGGATAAATCCTGTCCATCTCTCCCTGCTGATACCGGCAGCTCAGGTAGGACATTTGATGTTGCATAGCTGAGCATTACCTCCAGCCCAGATGCGACTTCCTACCCTGGGACTTCATGCCATCACTGACTTGCATGAAAAGTATGGGTTTCCTCCTTGCCCAAACACTAAGCTTTGACATAATACCTCGCATACAAAACCACACTGAGATGCCAACTACGTGTTCAAGAACCAAAGATAAGCACTGACTTGACCTTAAGGGTCTTTCCCAGCCTGGATGATTCTGTGAGATGAGCACAAAATTGTGCTCACTTATTAAGGAGATTGCATAAAGCACCAGACTTTTACCCATCCAAGTCTTGTAAGCTCTGCCTGAACCCCTACTTGCTCCCTGTGCACTGGACTGATGCTTCTTGCTAACTCCTGGACTGGTCCCTCCCTGCAGATGGCATTGGGATTGCTGCAGAAGACCTAGGGAGCGTCTCTCGCCAGAGCTTCACATGACAGCATATCCCCCATGCCCAGCGGAATGCTCCTCTTGCCCAGGACACCTCAAGGCCAAACTCACTGTTTAGCTCAGGTTTGGGATGAGGTATAAGGCTGGAAAGGGTGAGAGAAGATGGATTTGGCTTCACACCAACATTCCATCTCAGCCTCTGTATCTCAGGAGACAACAACCCTGTGCTGGGGTTGCTCTCTGGTGGGCACACACAGAAACTGCTGACAGTTGGTGAGGAACAAATTGGAAACAAAACGTTTCCCGAAGTAGTGCCCCAGAGCAAGGGCCTGGGGTGTCCATGCCAGAGGGGAGCCAGCACCAGGGCTCTGCACGAACCTGAACCAGCTCTGGAGTCATTGCACTTGCTACTTCCTCATCACATCCTCAGCCGGCACTGGAGCCGTGCTCTTTGCTGTGACTGATGTGCAGCCTGACAGCACAAAGCACACTGATGAGTCCAGGGGGGATCATGGAACACTGCTTCAGCTGAGGTGTTTTCCTCCTGGAAGAACCACCCCCCTGACTATTGCAGCCACAGAAAGGTAATACTGCACAGAACTGCAGTACTGCAGCTTTCACTCATGGTCTGGAGCTGGAGCCATTCTTGGAATGGGCCATCTCCCTCACCCCAAAGCATGGAAGAACCAGCCCCAGCACACTCTAAAGCCACATGGAAACTATTGCTGCCCACACAAGCCTGAGACACTCTTACCAGCACCGAAAAGGGATTCCAGGGTTAAAAAATCTCTGAGATTCTGAGAGAATGAGTGTGTCCAGTGCAACCCCTGTGGGACCACAGCTCTTCCCTGAGCTGCATTACTCCTTCCTCCCTCCATCACTGTAGTTGCTTTAATGTTTGAGACAAGAGGATATAAAATAATTTATGCCATAGCCTGGGCTGCTGAGCTGCACCATGGTGCTCTCAGGTAAACCAGGAGAGCTCCCAGGAAGACCAGCCTGGAGAGTCCTGGTGTTCCCAGGGGCTGGAGCATAGGCAGGGAGCAGTGTGTACAACTGTATCCCAGGAGATGGTCCTCACACAGCCTGCAGACAACAGGATTGGTTCCTGGAGCCATCAGGGCCTGTGGGTATGCCTTGCCTGACACAGCTCCCAGTAGCTCCTGAGATTTAAAATAAACATAGCCTGATGCAGTGCTTGTTTTCTCACCCATAGTGTTAGTGCAAATAAACCCTCAGGCTGATGGATCTCCTAACCCAGAAAGCTGCAGACACTGAGACAAATTGATGTAGCTAAAGTTACCTTGCCAATGGCTCGGTCAGTGAGCTGCCAGCCCCTGACCACTGAGTAGAGCCTCCACATCTGCACCAGAAATAGAAAGAATGAAGGAGGGAAGCAGCAACATGCCAGGGCTGAAGCAAATCCATTTGTAAGACTGAGAACTACCCCTGTGTCCAAGTAGAGAATGAGAAAATAGCAAACAGAAGCTACTGGGCATAGGAGCAGCGAAAACTTCTATAGGAACAAGTGCTGGTGATGGCACAGCATGATGAGAAGCTCAAAGCACCAGAACAGGCACAGTCACATGAGCCAGCCTGCCTCTACTGGAAGTGGTAATGTTACCTCCTCTTTGGACGCTCAGCCAGGTCCTCAAGGAGAACGTGGCAAAGCATTGGTCTTATAAACGTAGGCCTTAATATCTAGATGAATGTCCTTGGGGTCTGATTCTTCAAAGCCTCGAAAACTGCCAGAGGTTCCTGATCTTCCTCCGTCTCCCCCAGGCTCAATTTCTCATGGTGTGTCCATTTAAACTTGTCAACTCTTCATCCTCAAAGAGGAGGAACAAGAGTCCCAGGCTATCCTGTGCTCCTCCCAAAGTGGCACAATGCATTTTGACAGCTCCCATCAAGCAGCAGTAGATCCTTCAGGAGCAATCTGGAAGAGTAGAGCACAGGCTGTGTAAGCACTGGGTAAATCAAGGCAAGCTCAGTTTTCAAGTTTGCACACAAGTCTGAGCATGCAAGAAAACATGTGCTGAGTCTCACTATTCTCTGAATTAGATAAAATGGTTAAAATGTGTTTGACTTGACTCATTGACCAGGGAAAAAGGAAAAAAGGGCATTCCTGCTTCCATAAGATTTAATTAGGTGTGGGATTTTAGCTGCAAAAGCAAATCTTTCATCTTGCCACCTGCTTTTCATTGAACATAGTTCAATCAAAGAGGCCTAGATGCCTAGGAAGTTCAATCAGCTTTCCTCGATAGAAGTAATTAAGGAATGCAAGGGTTGTTGTGTTTGCACTTCAGAGGGGAGCCTTTCCTTTCACAAATTATATAGCCCTGGACACATCCAACCCACTAAAAGTTTCCAAGCAGATGTTAGCCCAAGCCTTGTTCACAGATGTGGGACACCCCACTGCTGCAGCTCCCCCAGACATGCATCCTTCCCCTGACATGCAGCTACACCCATTATGGGGGCAAAGCACAGCTTCTTTTGACAAGTGCATACCATGCGACAGGCACGGAGGAGGAGCTGTTTGCACGCATCTATCTCATGGCACAGAACACACTTGTACTTTGACTCTGCAATGGATTGACTTCTAGTCACATCCAGAGAAGTAGGTTGTCCCATGCAACAAAACCAGGAATCAGTAAAGAACCTCCATATGGAAAAAGAAGCTGGAGGAAAGTGGGGTTTGGCCATCTGGAGATTACGCCTCTCCAGTCAACACCCAGGCAGACAGTGCAAGACCAAGAAAGTGGCTATGCCTTTGTGCTGGGTATCTATTTAGCTCTGAGACAAGCTGATCTCTAAATGTCATGAGGGTACCTTGTATGGTCCCCGTGCTCAGAAAAATCAGACATTCCCCTGACAGTAAGTAACATTGTTGATGTAAAAACCAGGTAATACCTTACCTGAATCATCATCATCGGGGTCTTCCAAACACCAGCTTCAGGAAGGTCAGTGGTGATGTACTGTATTTTCCCCTGTGAATGAAGGGGAATGGTGCATTTTTAAGCCTTAAGATAGGCAGCTGCTCAAGTGCTTTAGGTGGACCTTCCCTGTGGATCACAGAAGACTGCGCTTGTCCAACCATTGTAGGGTTTCTGTGCAAATCAGCTCATGGTGCTTGGGCTTTTGCATGTTTTTGTGCATACAAGATGCATTGAACTGTTTGTTGGTATTTCTCAAAGTGAGGAACCCAAAGTGAGGAACCCTCAGGAGAACTTAGGTGGTGTTTGCATGGAAGACAGCAGTGTTGCACACCAGTCATTTCCAGTAAAGTATTCCACAAAAGGCTGTGTGTCCAGAACACGCTTGTTAGGAATTTATGCAAATCTATTCTCCAAATAATCCTGATGAAAAATGCTAAGAGTGAACTTGAGCTGTGACTGTCTGAGATTGAAGGTGTTAGTTAGGTTATCAGACACAGTGGGTAGCATGTTAGTGAGTTCACTTCTTAACTAGTGGGTTTAAGTGAGAGGCTTGATCTACAACTGAAAGAAAACACTGAAAGGAAAATTGAATTTTGAGCACAACAGCTATTCCTGAATAGATTCGAATGTGGGCACTTGTCTTATCGCAATGCCTACATAAATATGCATGGAGCAACCGTTTCAGAGTAGCCCTGTGTATGGACAAGCCTATGAAATTAGGTTTCTGGTCTAAATATTAGAATTGAAATATCTGCAAATAAAATAGTGGTCTCTTACAAATTCACTGCTTCTATGAATTTTACTGGCATCACCTTTGTTTATCTGTGGAAGCAAGGGAGGGAAGCATCAGACAGGCCTGAAAGCCAGCAAAATAAACTGTGAGTTGTTTTCAAGAGGATTGTTTGTCTCTCAGTTAAGAAAATACACCAGAAGATGAAAGAACAGATGCAGGTCCCATCTCTGCCATGGTCTATTTTTTCCATGTAGAAAAGCAGAATGTGTGTATCTTGTACCAGACGCAAAGCATCTTCCCTTCCTTCAACCAACACTCGTTTTTCCTGAGCAGTTACATCAAACCACTTATAGCTCTTTGGATTCTAATGGAACTTTGTTTTACTGCAATTGCCCTTGTTTAAAACAAAAATACCTTCTCTCTTCCTTAAAGCGATTAGAAATGCCATTCACATCCCCCTTTGGATGTGAATCTAGCTATTCCCACCAGCCACTCAAAAAATACATAATCACCATAATTACTGGTGGCATCTAATTAACATTCAAGTTCCTCTCTACAGCTAAAGCTGGACAGCCTATTTACTTCACCCTAAAACTGTTTTTGTAATTATTTCCCGTCACACCAAGCAGCCCACCTGTGTCCATCCTCACTGACGTCTCCATCTGGCACAGGGGTGATGTGTCTGAGTGAGCACCTCTGCATGCACTGTGTGTGCTCAGCCTCGCTAGCAAATGTCCCCTGCAAGCATGGGGACATGCCCCTGTTAACTATGCAGCTGCTGGCTTTATTAACTGCCTTGACTAGGATTCACATGCAAAAAAAAAGGGAAAAAGGAAGAAGAAAAAAGGTAAAGGAGCTACCTACATCAAATGTTAACATCCCCTGGTTGGCACCATCTCTGGGACAAAAGGCTGCAGCCTTCCCAAGGTACTTAGTGCACTAGGTTTGTTGCCATAGGAGGGGGCGAGGATAAATGAGCCCATAAAATACATGTGCCTCTTGTTCCTGAGGATGCTGGAAGCTATTTGCCCCTTCCCACTTTTGTGTTCCACCCTGAGTGAGCAGCTGAGCAGCAGGGCTCTGCCTATTTGTGTGCTGCCTTTAGCTGAGGTGCCACCCTGCACTCACACCCAGGCCTTGGCATAGTCCAAGAGCTGCCAAAATTCACTCCCATCTGCCAGAGACAGTGGGGTCAGGCTGGGCATGCTGATGGCCCCAGATCCTGGTGCTGGTCTCCAGGCTGGGGCAAACCCTCTGCTGTCACCTTAATTCTCCCTTCCTGGCCACTCTGTAACAGCTACAAGATGAAAACTGCTCAACCCAAACATTATTCTATGAATAAGGACAGATAAAGCAGCCTGATTTTATGAACTGCCCAGCACAAGACATTCATTTTGAATAAAACAAAGTACATATAAACCATGATACCTCACTTCAGTCTACTTCTAGTCCTTTTCTGTAGTGGATGGGGCTAGAAGGAGCTAATCAGAAAGCTGCTAAATTCTTCTTTATTCTGCAGACAGAATAAAGGAGAAAAAAGACATCACCTCTCTTGGTAGGAAAAGCAATGCCTGCTGCTGCCATCTAGATAAGCTTTAAGTCATTAGCTTTGTTTCTTCCAAAACTAGGCTGAAAACTTATTTTCTCTTTGCTCACCCCTCTCCATTTTCCTCTTTTCACTGTTATCTCTGTACTTATATTATTCTTCATATTTGTATGACTGTAGCACTAGTAGGAATGATGCTCTGCAAAATTACCTTGCCTTTGCATTCACATTTAAGCTTTCTCCATGACACTAACCAGATATATAAAAGGGGATAAGGGAACTGGCAGTTACCAGGGGAAGCTCTGGCTGAACTTCCCCTGATCTTGGGAATTACCAAAGCCTCTGTTTCCCTTCTCCCTGCTTCCATTTGTCAGCTTTGCTGTGAACCTCTACAAACACTAAGAGGTCTCTACTTATTCTAGCCACCAAGGGTCATAAAACCCAGTGACAGAGTATTTACTCCCAGTCAAATTTGGCTGAGAGAGACTAAGGAAGCTCAAAATCTATGGGGAGCAGGAAGGAGATTAGATTCTGTAGGCTTCACTTGCTCCTGAGGTCAACAAGAATAATACAGCAAATCAAGAGTTGTCATAAGTGGTCAAAGTTTCAAGAGGAAAAATAAATTAAATAAAATCAATGCAGATTATTGGGCTGTTTATGCACTAGTGAAACAGTTGTGGGTTTGATGCCACCATAAGAACTGCAAGTTCCAGTTAACCTCAGAAGTTCAGTATCTTTAAACTCCGCATGAATTTCCCCCCCGCCCCCCGTCATCACCCACTGAGTGGCAAAGTGCCTCCAAATTGAATTGTCCAGCCTTCCCCAAACAGATTTCCAGCTCCACAAAAGATGATCTCATCTTGGGAGCTGCCTTATGAAACATTTTAGACAAGGCTATAAGTGGATGATCAAACTTTATGAAAACACACTGGCTCTTACCAGTGCAAATCAAACTAAGGTGGACCAGAGAACCGAAGCCTCAGCGTTTCATATATCCAAGAGCTGCCTATGTGCTCTGCTGGCTGTCCAGAAGCAGTTGTGTTTGAAGGACTAACTGCAAGCCGGTATATTTTTCTTTGCTGTTTATGCAGAAAAGAACTTAACAGAGTTATCACAGAGATGCCAGCAAAGCACTGTTAAGATTGCCCAGATGAGCCACTTGCATCTTATTATCTTCCCAGTGCAGGCCAGGTTTGCAGTCTCCTGAGCTCACCCTGCCCAGCATCCCACCCAGCAGCTCCCAACACTGCTGGGCTCAAACCTCTTGCTGCACAAGGGTTTTCCAGGGAAAGGCACCCAAAAGCATCAGAGGGAAAAGAGCCCCTGCAAAGCCCAGAGATGCACAATGAGCCTGGCGGAAGAGGAAGTGTGATGGTGCCCTGAAACTCCTCCGCCACCATAAGGACTCAGCAGTGCCACCTCTCACGTGTAGCAGGCCTGGCTCCTCCATGCATGCTTCCATGGCCAACGAGGAGATGTGGCCTCTGGCAGAGCCTGTTGCTGTCAAGCCACTTGCAATTTGTTGATCAAAAGAGCAGGCAAGCATTTCTTTGAAGGCAGCAGCTGGTGGTGCTGAGAAATTGGGCAAAATACATCAGAGCAAAGAGAAGCATGAAGCATTAAATCCCAACGGCCTCCCCAGCCCCTGGCTAGAACTTGCAGCTCTGTATTTCAGCTGATTAGACATGGATCTGCAGGGCTCAGCCGAGATGCTCTGCCAGCACACACAGCCCTCACTCTGCTGTCCTGGCCCACTTGAGTTGCCAGTGAAGCAGAAGAAACTTGCTCTTCCCTTTGCCGCACATTAGCCCCGGAAGCAGCATGTTTGGCAATGCAATGCTCTGCCACGTAACCCTCATGACTTGTTTGTGAGCAGTGGGGCCAAGGAAGCACCATGGAGCTGCCTTTCCACTCCTCCCCACTGTGGATTCTCTGGTGTCTACAAAAAGTTGTACATACGCTACCTCTACAAGGACTCTCAGCAGGGGCAGTGGTGGGAATTGTAGGGTTTCATTATTTATCCACTCTCACAAAACTTCCAGGAACACAGGCTCTTTGAAACCACCCTGTCCTATTGAGTTGAAGCTGGTCAGCAGGTTCAAAACATACCCGTGTACCTTGTTGGGCTGCAGGGAGCCAGAACCACACAAGCTGAGTCGAAACCAGATTATTTCAGCTGAGGCTTAAAGACAGACAATAAAGCAAATGTCCCCTTTGAACTAATGGCCCTCTCAAAAAGCCAACCAGGTAGCAACTGCTCACTCCAAAGCTCAGCTAGCACTTTCCTGCATTCCTAATTGCTTTTTGTCTTTTCTTGAGGCAATTAACTCCATACCCGTCCTCTGACACTCTCACTCGAAAAAGCAGTTCCTATTTTGCTGGCACAGGGCTCTGCATTTGGATCTCAAGCTTCCATGCTTATTTCCTTTCCTCTACAAAGCTCTGCATGTGTTTGTGTCTGGGCACGTTTTCTCACCCTGATGAATTCATTATTTATGGGGCTGAAAGAGCAAAGCTGCTGAAATGGCTGTTCATCATTTAGCTCTTCTACATGTCTCTCAAAGGCACCATAAACATTAAGGGAAAGCAAATATCAGGCTTGATGTGGTTGCTTCATGGGAAATACAGAAATTACCTTCTGGATGCTGTGCAGAGGATATGCCAACACGTGCCATGCCCCCCCTGCCAGGCATGGGGCTTAAGCCCTCCTAACAGGGCAGCTGCCTTGTTTCAGCACGGTGCGCAGAGCAGCCCAGGACTGTCGCTGACCAGTGTGCTTAAAGGGATGCTCTGGGTGAGGCGCATTCCCAGGATCACAGATGGGATCCGTTTTAACAGATTTGGGAAGCGGCACTAGAGGGCGGAGTTGTTTACCCTCAGCACATCCGAGACAAGGGAAAAAACATCCTGACTTGCAAACCGCTTCTGAATTCTCTGCAGTCCGGTCCAATAGCAAAAAAACCTGTTAATATGCAAAATCCACACAACATATTTCCACTTAGAAGAGACAAGCACAAGCATTAATGAGCCAACGGAGAGCACGCACTTCCTTGCTTTGAATGCCTTTATTAAGATGGGAAGAGCTCCGGGAGTGGAACAGCCCTTGCCAACACAGCAGTAGCACTTCCAGCCCTGCTCCTTGCAATCCAGAGTGCAGAGGGCAATACAAATAACCTCCACAGCAGGGACGTAACAAAGCCTGCTTTCCTCCCACCACTGACGTTCATAAAAAGGCCTTACTCATCAGGAAGCTTTGATCACAGAGACCCAAAATTATGTACTGCACTGCACTCTGCTGCCCAGCATCTCAACAGATGATAAATGCTTCCAGACAAACAAAAGCTTTCCAGGCTTTATTTAGCTTTTGTTTCGAGCAGATGACCACAGCCCACACCAACCCCTGTAGCTGGGAAGGCATGACTCTGAGGGCACATCATCCTCCCACTACAGCTGCCAGACCTCAGCTTGCTGAAACTAGCTCAGGAAGGACGAGAGGGACTGTAATTCCGAAACCTGGAACATTCATGCTGTTACATGCAAAGGTTTTTTGGACAGGTAGATTTAGATTAGATTTAGGTACATTTAGTGTAGGTGTAGAATAAACATTAGGAAGATATTAGAGACGGCATTTGTGCTCTCCTCTGTTTTTTTTTTCTGCCCTGTGGGGAAGACTTGGGGGTATTGGTCAATAAGAAACATAACATGAGTCGGCAGTGTGAGCTCCAGAGAGCCAACAGCCCAGAAAGTCAATTGTATCCTGGGCTGCATCAAAAGAAGCGTGACCAGCACGCTGAAGGAGGTGATCCTGCCCCTCTACTCTGCTCTCGTGAGACCTCACTTGGAGTATTGTGTGCAGTTCTGGTGTCCT
>JASSUY010038359.1:0-15563 GCA_032466535.1 Forpus xanthops | reverse complement strand
AGAAGGCTGTGTGGAGACCTCATAGCAGCCTTCCAGTATCTGAAGGGGGCCTATAGGGATGCTGAGGAGGGACTCTTTTTTAGTGACTGTAGTGATAGGACAAGGGGTAACGGGTTCAAATTTAACAGGGGAAGTTTAGATTGGATATGAGGAAGAAGTTCTTTACTGTGAGGGTGGGAGGCACTGGAATGGGTTGCCAAAGGATGCTGTGAATGCTCCATCACTGGTGGTGCTCAAAGCCAGGTTGGAAAGAGCCTTAGGTGGCATGGTTTAGTAAGAGGTGACCCTGCCCATGGCAGGGGGGCTGGAACTAGATGATCTTAAGGTCTTTTCCAACCCTAACTATTCTATGATTCTAAGAAGCTCTTCCCTGTGAGGGTGATGAGACACTGGCAAAGGGTGACCAGAGAAGCTGTGGCTGCCCAGGGAAGCTGTGGCTCTCCCATCCCTGCCAGTGTTTAAGGCCAGGTTGGACACAGGGTCTTGAAGCAACCTGTTCTAATGGAAGGTGTCCCTGCCCACAGCAGGGGATTGGAACTGAATGAGCTTTAAAGTCCTTTTCAACCCAAATCAGTTTGGGATTCTATATAGTCACTTGCTGACTTTTTTATTGCACATTGCTGGTAATGACAGCTCCCTCAGACACGGATGCCAGCCCTTAAAATCCCACTCTAAACCACTTACAGATGTTTTTCTTATTATTTCCCCAGTGCACACAGTGCACTTTATTATTGTTAATACCAGTTATGCTGTGGAGTTGGGAAGCAAAGGATTATTGCATCAGAAAACCACTGTTTGTTCCAGAACATGAGGAACAGTTCACAAAGTGCCACAGTGCACTGTACCCCAGCATCCAGCTCCACTGCCTTCATAAAACACTTCATAAGAAAATCTCTCCTGAGAGGGGGCAAAAAAAGCCAACAAAACATAACTCAGAGCACAGTGCATTAATGCTTAGGCAACAGCTGGCTACCTTGATAGCATGAAGAAAAAAAGTCCATTATTAATAAAGAGAAAGAAGAAAGTAATAATTATATTGGTTTCACAGCTCAGTCACACTGTACCCCTTGACACAGCTGCTTTGCTTCTCTTTCTCCTGAGCACACCCTGTATCTCCTTTCTTGCAGAGGAAAATACAGAATAAGGCAACACATTGAGTTATTTTTATGCAGAATTTGGTTTCAATGTCATCATAACAAAGAAAGTTTGAAGGAGCTGCAGAGCAGTGTCCAGGCAGCGCATCACCCCGCCTGGGGCAGGGCCAGCTCTATCTGTTCTGACAGATATTTCCTTGACTTCTGACCCCCAGTGACTACAACTCCATAACTTCCCAAGGCAAATCTATCCCAGTGCTTCTCCATTCTCATCTTACAATTATATATCCCATAATACCACTTCTTCTCATCTATCCTGGTTTACCAACCACCATGGACGTAGGGAACTGCGCATTCTCTTCTTTTCTGCAGCAGCCTAGGAGAACTCAAACAACATGAGCTTATCTGCTTGCAGTTATCTCCTCTTGACAGCAAACAGCTTTAACACCACAACTGTTCCCCTCAAAGCTTCTATTCTCAGCTTATTTTTGCCATGCCTTCCTTGAATTGGTTTCCCCAATTATCTCTTCATTTGAGGATAAACCCCAAGTATGATACTTTCACAAGGTCTAACCAGCACAGAGTAAAAGAGGAAGAATTCCTTTGCCTCCCCATTTATGCAGCCCTTCCAGCTTGCTGTAGCAGTTTGGCATGTATTTATAGCCAAACATACCTTTTTGGCTGCTTTGCAGAAGAATATTTGTTATTGCAGTCTATGAAGCATCATGTCATAACCAAACCCTTTCCTCAGACCTCCCCTCCCTGCAGAGTCCCAACCTGAATGTACTTGTGAAGCTATTCCTGAATCTCCTCAAAAGATGTTTAGACAAAATCAGATGGCTCCAGATATTTTCTCAGCATTAAAGTCATCCCTCAAGTTACTTTAAAGGGCAGCCTCTCTTGCTCCACTGGCTACACAAAGCCCCACCAAACTGCACAGTACAATTTAAACATCTTAAAATCTCCTGATTCCATTATTCACTAGTCACTTTGGCTTGCTGGTCTTCAGTCTTACCCCACATGTGCTGCAGAGAAAGGCAACAGCAAAGACAGGCCTGACTCACACATCACATGTTCTGCTTGCATCTGCACCAGCCAGTGTTAAAACTGCTGCTGCTTCTCCCTTCCTTCCTTAAAAGCCATGGCTGAATGAGCCTGCAAATATGATCGACTCTTACACTTTGAGTCTGGTAGACCTGAGCTCACCTGCACTGACTTTATCACACAGGGTCTGGTGATTTAACTTCATGCTCACAAATCCCAAATGCACCACAAGCGTGGCCAGGCTTCTCCTCAGCTCATTTATCACTGCTCCTTTCTTCCTTCCCTCAGCACCCAGAAAAGCACAGGCAACTCTGGGTGTGTGCAAACTTGAACAATGTTTAGATTTGCAGATAAACTTTCTTTACTCCTTTCTGTGTATGAACAATTTGTCACTTAAACTCTTCTTTAAATAGAGTTGGGCAGAGCACTAAGGGATATTGTCCCTGTTTCCCAAATAATTTCTAACAAATTACCCCTGGAAAGCAGCAGCTGTATACTAATATTAGATACATTACTTTCACCAACTGCACGGTCGTCCCTCTGTGACTGTGGCTGTCCAAAAAGGACTAGCTCCCTACCATGGGAAACACAGAATACTAGCACCCCTGCATATTATAAAACAAAGCCAGTAGCATGGTTTAACCCCAGCTGACAACTAAGCGCTACTCAGCTGCTCAGTTGCTCCCCTTTCCCCAGTGGGATGGGGAGGAAAATCAGGGAAAACAAAAGGTAAACCCCTTGGGATTGGATAAGAACAGTTTCTTAACTGAAATAAAATAAACCATAATAATAGTAATTGTTATGAAAAGGGAGACAGCAGAAGGAGAGGAACAAAACCCAAGAAACACAAGTGATGCACAATACCATTGCTCACCACCATCTGACTGATGCCCAACCTTTTTACAAACAATGACCAATTGCTCCTGGCCAACCCCTTCCCCCAAGTTTTTATACTGAACATGACATTCTATGGTATGGAATATCCCTTTGACTAGTTTGGCTCAGTTGTCCTGGCTCTGCTCCCTCCAGGCTTCTTGTGCTCCTCCTCCTTGGTAGAACATGAGAGAATGAAGTCCTTGACACAGGGTGAGCACTACTGAGCGACAGCAGAAACATCAGTGTGTTATCAATATGACTTTCAAACTACACCCAAAACACAGCACTGTACAAGCTACTAGGAAGAAAATTAACTCTACCCCAACCAGGGCAGCCAGAGAAGGATTAAGCAGCATTACAAATATAATATTGGTCTAATATCAATGACCAATACTGAGCCTGATTTCAGCCACCCTCCAGGCTTTTAGCATGCAGCAGCTCTTGACTCTTGCCCAAATACACCTGCCAAACCTGCTTGTATGCATTTGCAGCAACTCCTATGCTGGCTGTGCAATAAAATATCTAATTTGCGCTTGTAAATTCTCATGAAAATCAGAAAGACACAATTAGTTTGGACAATTTTTCAGTGCATGCTCAGAAGCTGCTTGACAATTTAATCATTCTAAGTGTAAAGCACCCTTTTTGTTAAAGAAAAACTGTGGTCTGTCATGAGGTTATAAATAAAACACATACAAATTGCTATCTAATGAATCTGAACATCGAAGCCAAAGAACACCGAGGCCTGGATGGATTTAAAATCAGAGCAGAGCTGGCATGAATCAGTAGTGGTAAAAAAAATCTGCAAACAATTTAATGCATGAATCTCTACGTGTGTGTACTTGGCTATATAATCATATTAAGTGTGACTTGTAATACATTCTTGTGTAATGTTTAGGCATAGCTGGCCGTCCAGAAGGAGTACAGGGAGCGTGCAGGTGCTGTTTCACACAGCAGTTTTGGAGCAGGCTGTGCCCATCCTTACCTATGTAATGCCTCCTATGTTCATAAAGGCTGCTTTTCCTGGTGCCTGCAGATGCAGTCAGGGTTGCACCCCATGGTGGGGAGGAAAGGGACCCAGCTTGGGGTATCTGATGCAAAGGACCTGGGCATGCAGCAGGGAAAAGTGCCCTTGTAAAGCAGCCTCACAGGGCAGACAGTGCTGCAAAGCAGACGGTAATGAGTAGTGGGAGCTGCAGACACACACACATTCCTCATGTGCTCCCCAGCAGGTCAGCAGACATCAAACTGCTCTCTCTATGCCCCTGGGTTGTTCTCTCTGTCATCTCTCAGCCTGTAACCTGCAGCTCACTTCTTGTGTGTCATAGAGCTGCCAAGTATTTTGGAAGAGTTCTCTTACCAGTTAGGGGATAAAAAGAGATTAAAGAATATCTGCTGTGACATTTAAAAACCGAGAGTCACCTGCTGTAAATCCATGCAATTAACAAACCCACTTCTCTTCTGTCAAGCAAGTACTTTCAATTTCAGGAATACCAGTTTTAATAAAAAACATGCTCCGTATGAAAGGAAAGAAAGTTGCTTTATTTGTAATGTATCTATTTGATTCTCTTCTCAAATATTTGCCTAGTTTTTGTAGAAATCCCAAAAGGAGTCTGAGATCAAAGAGACTGATTTCACTAGAGACAGTATGTTTTATAGAGCTCTGCAAAGTTCTAGCATTGCCTGAAGATGTTTCAATGCAGGAAAGAGCTTTATGTTTCCAGCCTGCCAGATTCAGTTAAGTTTAATAGTTACAGTTGTAAATGGACTGGTGGTTCATACCTGAACTGTGATTTTAACACCAAGTTTGGAGGTGACATCTTACTGTTCGTGCTGGGCAATTTGGGGCAGGGTTAAAAATGTTTGCATCACCAGGTCACTTAAAGCGGATGACACCAAGGCTCATGTTTTGGATTAACTCAAGCTGCAAATACTTCACTGTACTTTGAGAACAAAACAGTAAGAATAAAAGAAATAAAGGCCTCTAGTCCTACGTTTATTTCAGGCAGACATGTAGTATTAAACTATTAAGTTTACTTTTCATCTTTTCTAACTGCAGCTTGGTGACTCCTCTGCATGAGGACTGTTAGTGACAAATTCAGTCATATTCTGCAGCATGTGCCTTCAAACACACACTGGCTTAAAACAAGGCTTTGTAGATAGTGGGTTGGAACTAGATGATCATTAAGGTCCCTTAGAACTGAAATAATTCTATGATGCTAAGGGTGTCAAAAAAAGTGCATTCACTCAGCTTTGGGGGAATCAGCACTGTGTGTGAATAAAACTAGTTGCATCAAATAAAACAGAAGTCAGACTGCCTTCACTTTTACATCCATTAAGTGCTGGGAGGTGATAGGGAAAACAGGTCTTTATACCTATGGCATATGATTTCAACCAGCCCCCTGAAATAACCACAGCACTGCAAAATCAATTGCAGTTATTGCTTTTTAAGCCATCACAGAAAACCCCAAAACTAAATAAAACTGAGCATGATGTTTTCCAAATGCACAGCGAAAGCTCTCTGCTGCCTTCACATTCCCAAATTAATGCTGCAGAGTGGAATGAAGATCCCACTGGCAACGTTATGCATGGCCCAAGCTGGAGTTGAGTACCCACACACTGGAAGGAATCTCTGGCTTTGCTTCTTTCGCTGGAGCTTGACTCTGCTGGAGGGGCAGAGTTCAGTCTCTATCTATCCAAGCCAGGGCAGCTGTACTGGATCTTTAAGTTCCTAGCTAACTAAAGAAATAGAGCACAGCAATTGTGCTCTCTGTCCCTAACTGCTGTTTGGACCTAGGAAAGGAGCAGAAGCTTTGAAACTTCTGTATGCAAGACTGGGGAAAGACGGCTTTGCTGCTGGTGGGGTTTATTTTGGTGCCAGCCTGCTCTGGTACAGGAGCCCACAGGAATGCTCTATGGGGCTGGCTGGAAGCATGGCAAACACTCACTGCTTTGATCAGTTGGGTGCCCCTCAGCAATGCACTGAGGCTGGCTCAGCTGCAGGAACTCCCGAGGCCTGGACTGCAGCTGGTCAAGTGCAGAGGAGTTTATCACAAGGACACAGAGATGACCCAGTGATGAGAGATGGTTTCCTCCAAAGCCTGGTTTGCTCACCAGTCTTTTCTTCTGCAGATCCACCTTGTTTTCCCAGGGTCTTATCTCTAGCAGGTTGGCAGTTCCTGTTGCCATGAGGGTAAAACACTGATCCACTCACCTTGATCCCAGTTCGGGGCTTATGGAGACAGTGTCAAGCCAGAGCTTCCCATGGGAAGGTCAGGATAGATGTTTCACCTGGGGCATATTCCAGTATGCTTTGGAGGAGATGGTACAGGAAGTGAAGAGCAAAGGATGCCTCTTCCATAGAGCTTACAGCAATAACACAATGCAAGTATTTAGCAATCTTGTCATCGCTATAATCCAGGTAAAGCCACAGCTGAGTCCTTACTGTACCTTGATTTTAGAGTTCAGTCCTTGTAAACAAGTTGGCTGAACTCAGGACATGGATTAAGGCAGTGGGAGCCTTTTCCTCTGCAAAAATCAAAAAATGTTTTTTTCTTGAAAGAATTAATCACAAAACCAGATCCTATTTAAATTATTGATCTCAAAAATTTTGGAAGGGATTTCATTTCTCCCTGAACTCAACATGAAAGCACATACTGCACACACTGTATTTGGGTTAACAAGCTCCAGAAGTAAAAGCAATTAAAGCTTGCCTGTTACTGAAGACAGAACTGACTGGGTTATAACAGCCTTCTGGATTCGCATTGATGCAGCAATGAAACACAAATACTTACAAGCTGAATGCTACCTCCAACATCATTCAGAAAAGGTCCTTTTTGTGCTCCAACCTACATGTCAGGATTTCAAGAGGAGGCTTGCAAGTGATAAGCTCTTCACCCTAGCCTGCCTTGCAAGGCAAACACCAGCAGCTGTACTTTATCACCATGTGTATCTCTTTTTCATCAGCACTAGGAAAAGGCAAATGAAAATGTGAGACAGGATAATACCAATCAGTAAAGAAAGAATGAAATATCTGGAGATAACTTTGAAGTGATGATCAAACTACTGCACAGAAAAATGTAAAATAAAGCTTTTTTCATATCACAGCAATGAGGCTGGTGCATTATTAAGAGCCTTCAGCTCCTGATAGAGGAAAAGATCTCTTCATTTACAGCCAAGGCACAAGAAGAAGCTGCTCGCAACCATTTCACAAAGTCTGTGACCCAGCCAAGAAGCCAGGTTTCCCGTTGGCAGCCCAGCACCACAAACACATCCTTCTTATCAAAGGAAGGCTGGAAGAAATGCGCCAGTAGTGCAAATCCGTATAAGAAAATTCAACCTCCCTAATTAAGAAAATACTCCTCTTTGTGAAATCTATTAGTACAGGTCAAGAGCAATTTGTCTCATTGTCTCATAATCTCACACTGCTTTGGCTGCCTCAGCAATGTGTTAGTACAGATCCAAAGGGATGTGGAAGGAAATATGACAATGATGGCACAGCACCAAGCTGTTGCTCCATGGCATCCTCCCTAGGGCAAACAGGAACAACCATATAGGGTCAGCCCATAAGTCCATCTAGCTCTGTGTCCTTTCTTTACATTGCGCAGCTGAGAAATGAACAGTGCCAGCTAATACTCAGGAAAGGAGGGGATGAGAGGGAGATGCAGGGCATATACAGACCAATTCTCACTTTCCCCACTTCTGTCAAGGAACAAGTTAAAGACTTGCTGAGCTGGAAACCATCTTTAAAAGCTACCTTTTTCCCCTCTTCTCTTCCTTAAATCTGCCCAGTTCTTTCTGCTTTTCACTTTCATGCCATTATCGAGCATTGACTCCTACAACTTCACTCAAGTTCCCTCAAATAAAGAACTATCCATTTATTTAGGACTCATCTTTTAAAAAGCCTGTTCACTGTTGCCTGCTATTATATATCCAGTTACACCCAATTCACAGACTTGAGTTTAGAAACTGAAGTGGTTTTCTCTGCATCATTTAAAATCCTACAGCAACAGGTACAGTACTTCTGTTACATGGTCATTGCTGTAACTGAACAGTTTGTTGTTTTGGGTTTTATTACAAATTCTACTGCACATTTTTTACATACAATATAAAAAACTACTCCGCTTACTTTATATCAAAGTGTGCTATCCTGATAGTCATCTGTTTCAAACTTCTGTCTTCTTCACAGCATGTTATTCCCATGAAATAAATGGAAACAAGTAGCTGGAGATAAAGAAACACCGTATTCCTTTTAGGAAGGTAATGGGTTTCCATCATGGAACATATTGGGAATAGACAGGTTAGACAAATGCCTGTCAGGAACAATTTAGGTTAATCCTGTCCTGGAGCAGGAGAATAGATGAGATGAACTCTCAAGATAGAAAAGGATATGAAACAACTGAATTATACAGAAAAACTATTACTCACTGGATGGACAAAATTGGGCAATTACTTGATTGTCATTGTATTTCTCTAAATGAGAAGAGATCCGGTAAAGCCATGTGTGGTCACTCTGCTGTGGAAAGAACTGCTCTTATCAAACATCCTACTCCCAAATTCACAGTCTCTGTCACATAACTGCTCCTATGTACTGCTCACAGAGGAAGAGTAGTTAAAAACCTGTTAGGGAAAGGATTCACTTGGTATCTGTCATGACAGACATAGCAGCCAGAAACCAGAATTAGGCCAGTTATTGAATTCAAGCAACATGTTAATTAAGAAAAAAATCCTCCAAACCCATATAAAGGATGGAGGAAAATCCCTCCACCATGTGCCAGGTTGGTTCAATACCTAACTGCCGGAAATACCCTGAAATAAGAACAAGTGCTGTGTTCTTGCCTGGGATGGTACAGGACTTGGCTTTTGTTTCCTGCCCTTCTCCACATGGAAGAAGAAGGTATAGCTTCAACCACCAGAAAATATAAGCAAGAACCTTCACCTTAAACTAATGGAGGGAGGTTCCAGTTTGACCTGAAAGGAAGAACTGGAGGTTAGTTGTGATGCTGAACAAAAAATCCATTACAATCATCACACTGCTTTTGCCCATTTACCACTTTGCACATTTTTCCTACCTTCATAAATAAGAATTTGCTACCAAACATATTGGTTTATGTATCTATCTGTGTGACATATGGATCTGAAGGCTGAAGTATATCAGTGAGCTGTACCTCACCTGCAGGGCTGGCTGCCCAGCTTCCTAATTGCCCAGCCTGCATCACCCCATTGGTACCAGACAGTCACAGCAAGATTCACAGCAAAGTAAGGCATGCAGCACTTGGGAGAGGAGCAGGAATTTTCAGGTGATCATCAGTGAGAAGGAAATGCATTTGATGTACAACAGGAAATCAGGGAGCATGCCTGTAAAGCCATGGAGCTTGTCACAGTCGCTTAAACACACACAGAACAGAAAACAGATGCTTTGCTTTAAACTCTAAGGGAGCACCATTTGTGCACTTGCTGAAAAAGCACACTGAAACACTTGTAGCAACTATGGACACTACAAATGAAACTATGCAGTATGATGTCAAAACAGGTAACAGGAAAAAATACCTTCAGTTCTCACTTCCTCAACCTGAGTGGATGTGCAACACCCAAGGGCAAGTTTCCCAAGGGGTGAGTGTGGGATTACCCACAGGGTTTGTGCAGCATCAGTCCAACTTCAGGGAGCATCTCCTCTGGTGCTGCTTTGACAGCCAAGCCATACAAAGCTGACAATGGAGAGAGGCACTTACCTTAAAAAGCCTGTGGAGATGAAGTGATGGCAGAGAGTTTTGCTGGGCAAACCTGCAGCAACTGGGGTGCAGGTGCTGCTGTTGGAGGGGCTCCAGGGACAACCCTCCCTGCACCCCACTTTTACCTGCTAGAAAAAGCAGCATCGAGCAAGGAGCAGCTGGAGAATGATGCCTTCCTCATGACAGATTCCAAACAAGGCTTTTTCAGTGGCTTCTCAAACTTGCTTCTAACTCCTCTGACTTTCTGGATATGCATGAAGTAAGATGCTTTGGCACACACATAGCACTTGGTGTGAGGTCACTTGCTATACACAGAGATGTTAGTGCTCACTCTTGAGAAGGCAGCTTTTTTCTACCGTCCCTCTGGCCCTGCAGACAACTGGGTAATTTAATAGCTCAGAGCACCAAGAAACACGGAAAGTAAGTCTGTTAAAACCAGGGAAGACTCCTAAGTGAGTTACAGTGCCACTACTGTCAGGGAAAGCCACAGTCACTGCAGGCACCAGGAAGGAGACACTATAAAGTTCATTAAAGAACTCTCAGCAAACATTTCTTGTGTCAATCCCAGTCTAGAGCATTCCTCCAGCCCTCATCCACCCTGGCTGTATACCTGGTTCTCCTGGGGTATTTCAGAGACAAGCAGCTCTCAGGAAAAGGCATTGGCTCCCTCCTCTGCCCAGAAGGGCCAGTCCTGGGACATCAGCCACCTCAGTGTGGAATCATGCTGGGCTAGAGACCATTTAGAAGAGTTTGTTTTTCTCTAACCTATCCCTGCCTCACAAGCAGGAGCAGCAGCTGATTCCGGCAGCACAGCTCAGTCTGATCGTTGATGAAATAGCATTGGATCTGGGCTGCATCAAACATGTTCATTCTTTTTGTATCCTGCATCCACAAAGACAGTCCTCTCTGGTCCAGGCTTCCAGCATGACCACTCCAAATATAACATGCACACATCTGTTGAAGATGGATGTGATCTTGTATTTTACACACAGTTGCTTATTAGTCATCAGTCCTCACTGCTAGAGAAGGTCAGACTGCCTCCTTTCTGCCTCCAAGCTTTTGCACTGAGCTCCATACAAAGAGCATCCTTGATTTGCATTTAATATCAAGGTGGTTGAAACTCCCCAGATAAATGTAGATTCTGCTTGCATGGAATTATCTCCCATGGCACAAGTTCAGGTATGATGGAAGAGGATGCCCCGTCCCTGGCAGTGTTCAAGGCCAGGTAGGAGAGGGCTTAGAGAAGCCTGGAACGGAGGAAGGTGTCCTTGACCATGGCATTTGGCTGGAACTACATTGCTAAGGTCCCTTACAACACAAACCATTCTCTTTATTATTTAAATGGAGATCATTGCTCTTCATACCAAATAGCTTTTCCTTGCATCCAACTTCACCACAAGTAGATTCTTACAAGCTAAATGTTTGCAAACAAACACTATTTTGTCAAATTGTTTTGTCAGCATTTTTACAACAACATATGCATACGTAATTCAATGAATCCAGAAAAACAAAGACATTTCTGAGAAAAATTAGGAAGATTTAGGTAAAAAAACATTCTGGTCTGGAATGACTGTCAGCATACCTTAAATTATTCATTAGTTTCTTCACAGTTGAAATTTATTTCAAATGAAGGAAAAGTAAACACCAGGAGAAGCTAATGATCTCTAATGACCACCCTCTGCAAACTACCCCTTGGAGCTTGCTTGCATTTGCACCACACCAAAGTACACAGGGGTGACAGGGCTGACTTCCAATGTGAGCTCCTGTAATGCATGACCATCAGCAGCAAAGCTCTTTGGATGCTTTCCAAGGCTCTGATTCATCATCACACACATCTGTAGCACATTAAACTGTGCATTTGTTATCTCGGAGCTTTGAGAATAATGTCCCCAGCTGACTAAATAAAATCACATTACAGCTTCAAGAGACATCACTCTGAGGGTTTGAGGTCCAGGCAGATGATGTTAATGGAGCTCCTTAGTCCAGTACCTTGTGAGAGCATAATCCCTTTAGCCAAGCCTTGAAAGACTAGGCTGCTGGTAAAGTTCAACCTGTTGCACCAGGAAGCTGCTTAGGACAGAGATGCTTGGATGCCCTGAGAGAGGACATCCTTCCTCTGCAGAGGCATTTCACAGCACCAGTCACAGCTGGTGGCTTCTGTAGAATCCTGGCTTGGGTTGGAAGGGACATTCAAGCTCACTCAGTTCCAACCCCCTGCTGCAGGCAGGGACACCTTCTGCTAGGGCAGGTTACTCCAAGCCCCCTCCAACCTGCCCATGAACACTGCCAGGGATGTGTTCTAGTATTAGAAACCACTTTCTAAAGTTTATGATCCACAACTGCAGGCAGACCTGTGGCCTTCAAGGTTGCTCTGTCTCTATTTCTGATGACATTGAAAAGCAGGTTGCTGCTTAGGCCAGATACCTGATTTTGTTTTTAAATATGCCGTAATCTACTGTGTAATGCAGGTTACAGACTCCATGTACATATACAAATAGGTACTTGCTTGGTCAGAAGGTTAGAATTACAAGTTTGTCCCAAGTCACGGACATAAAGGCAACATCTTTCCTTAAAAATTTAAAAAGAGTAATTAAAACTGGTGACTTTCCTCACCCAGCAATGCTACAGTAGCAGTGCAAGCTGTTCTATTGAAAACACATTCTGTATCTGGAGTCCTCCATCCATGTGGCATAGCCCCAGCCACAGCATTTTTCACCTGGAAAACTCTCTGCAATTATAATCCTATTGCTGTCCCCCCTCATACATAAGAGAAATAACTCTTTCCTTTGCTTTTAGACACATTTTATGGGATCTGATGTAAATACAGCCACCTATGCAAAACCTGGAAACTCCCAATCAAAATAAGCTTAATTGCCAAGATGATCCAGTTGCAATAAAGCATGATGAAACACAAATCCCCAGCCAGAGCAGGACACACCAGTTTTTCCTCTGCTCCACTTCCCTGACATATGTTGCATGAAAGGCCACCTTCTAAACCAAGAGAGGGACAAACTGCCAAGTAAACACAAGCTTTTATATCTTCATATTTCATCTAAATAATTCAGTGAGCTTCAATACTTAATATTTTCACTTTTATTGGGATGGACATTAAATATTCAATGCAGATTCAGATTGGTTCCAAAAGTTTACACCAATTCCAACAAACACCTGATGGATCACAGCAGATACACTTGGTGTGTTACTAAAATAAGTAACCTGGAGTGTACAATGTTAATATCTTTATCCGTCACAGTAGCCAGATGACCTCAGACAAACATCTCCAAGTATCTTAGACCAGGAAAGCTCTTTATTGCCTCTTTCCAGAAGGTATGCACAGGCTTGACCTGCGAACAGTTGTAATCTTCATCCGTGTGCAGGCTGATCTGCTCACAAATACTTATAGTATTATATATACTATTATACAGTGTATATATATATAGTATACATACAGTATATATATTTTATACTGTAGTATTTATATATATATATATGCGCATATGTATACTCTGGACTTCACAAAGCAAGCTTACACCAGTACCTGCTTCTGCACCAGTCTTTATTGGCTTCTGCACTTACAAAACTTACACAAGTAAGATGTTGTACACTTAATAATCATTGTTAGAGAAAACAGCAAAAATGGACACAAATCTATTTTCAGCCTGCTAGGATAAACAAAAAGGTCTCCTAAGAGCACAGATAGAGTGATTTTGGTATTACCAAGCCTGGGAAAGCAGGGAGATAATGAGCTGTCACAGTGAGTAACAGTTCAGCACCAGTGATGCAGCTCTGAATGGTGGCAGCTACCAAATAATAATGCTTACTTCAGCATTTCTGTCAAGATCAACTTGACGCCTCAGGCAGTTCTGGGGAAGAGTCACTTCGTCAACATGCAAAATCCAAATTCAACTGAAGGAAACTAATTAGGATGAGAACCTAAAACATTGAATAATGTCTGCAAATACACCTTAGTACAACTGAACTGACTGGATTTTGGAAAAGTTGCTATTTCTCTGATCTTAAAACATGGGAGGTTTTAGGCTGTTTAAAAAATACGTTTTATATTTAAACTCTTGTGACAAAGCCATGATTGGAGGACATTTGTGGCAATACCCACTGAATAATCCTTTCATGTCACACCTCTGATACAAAGACACTGTACTTCAATCAGCCATAAGATGTGATTGTAAAGGATGAAGAGTCACTTTCAAGAAGTCTTCAGAAACCAATTATAATTGGTTTTCATTTTACAGGGTTTGAGGACTGGAACCATTTTATAGCCTTGGAAATGCAGAAAGATCCCAACCGCAGTCTTGCTAAGACTCTCTTCAGCTCTGCAGTGGCAAACACCACCAGGATAACTGTCCAAAAGTATTCTTCCAAGTTAGACACTTGCAAGTACAGCAGGTATGGATAAAAGCAACCATGTTATTATCTTCCCTTTGGTTGATTCCCTATGTCTCTGCAAGATAAGCCAGATAGAAACAATACAGAACTTTTGTATCCTGGTTAAGTAGAAACAACATTTAGCTTCTTCAAAACACACAAGATAAGAAGTCAGTTGAGCTTAATTTCTGCTACAGTCTATTCTTCACCAAATTCATTGTCCTTTACAGAAAACACACTCCCAACGACCTAAAAGGAGGAGATCAGCTGAATTCAAGCAGCTAGGACAGAAGGTCTCAGGAACATCATCCTGCCTGTGCAGCTGGGAACCACATCGCAGTCTGGATGCTTCGTCGCTGCAAGCAATTACCTACCAGGTTTTACCGCTGCAAAGCCCTGGCAACCAATGACTGCAATGTGGAGCGGTTTGCCCTTGTCAGGAAACAGCAGCACATTCTGCAGCACATTTAAAGGGCGATCTTCGAATCTGGGTCAGGCAGCTTGTGCTTTCCAGCGAGCTCCGCAGCCGGCTGACGCTGCCACCAGGTGTCACCAACTTCCTGATTAAGGCAGATCTGATCTGCAAACGCGCATTTATGGGGCTGTTTATGACTCAAAGGGACGATTTTCACAGGTACCACTAATATACCCAGAAAAAAACAGCCACTTTCCCCTCTAAGATCAGGTGCTGTTTGTCTACATTATTGTAGAAAAGCTTTTATAACTCTTGTTCCCACGAAAGCTGTGGGGACTCAGGGGTGTCATGTGCTGCCTCTGAACAAGGCAGACAGGTGTTCGTAGGGAAACAGGGAAACACAGTATTGCACCCTTTGCTTTACTACCAAAATCCAAACCACAGAGCAGTTATGGTCCAGATTTCCAGAAGGGGTCAATCCCACAACTCCAGATGTGAGAGAGCTAGACCCCAAAATGTGTAAAGCGCAAGATTTAAACAGTACCTTGGAAAAAAGTAAGTGCTAACTGTAAAAAGCAGTTACCTATCATGGCATCTGGAGCAAATGGTGCCGAGACTGAGACTTCCTATCTGAATCTGAAATAACACTAGAGTGGGAGTGATAGAAACAAGTCAGATGGGAAAAATCGTAGAATCATAGAATAGTTAGGGTTGGAAAGGACCTTAAGACCATCTAGTTCCAACACCCCTGCCATAGGAAGGGACACCTCCCACTAAACTATGTCACCCAAGGCTATGTCCAACCCGGCCTTGAACACTGCCAAAGATGGAGCATTCACAACTTCCCTGGGAAACCCATTCCAGTGCCTCACCATCCTTATAGGAAAGAATTTCTTCCTCAGATCCAATCTAAACTTCCCCTGTTTAAATTTGAACCCGTTACCCCTTGTCCTATCACCACAGTCCCTCATGAAGAGTCCCTCCCCAGCATCCCTATAGGCCCCCTTCAGATACTGGAAGGCT